>SMLS01069994.1:0-48254 GCA_004785975.1 Popillia japonica
CTCTTATTTCCATTAGAAGGGAAACTCTTTTTAATGGTGGATGAAACAGAAAGGGAAACAGATAAAGGGGGATGATATGGGTCCGGCGGAACAAGAGCCAAAACATCAGAGGATACAATAGTATTAAAGTCTAAGTTAGAAGTGACGAGATCTAGTAGTTTGTTGTTGCAATTAAGTACAGAATTAAATTGCTTAAGATTGAGGAGACTACAAAAGCCTGTAAAAGCACAACATTTAGAACAAGAGAAAGGATCGTCCTTTAACCTAGCAAGATTGAAATCGCCAAGTAGTAAAACGGGTTTATCCAATAGTAAAGCTTCAAGGCTCTCAAAAAATAATTCAAAGTCTTGCTGACAGATATCCGGAGGGACATAAACAGCAGCCAAATAAAAAGACACATGATTATATTGGCATTTACAAAGAACCAGATCAATTAAAGGAACTTTTTCTGAACAATCGTACACAATTCCGGACAAGATAGAAAAAGTCAGTTTCAAAGAACACAAAATCAGGAAACTATTGTCAAAATTCAACCAGGCAGGCCAGAGTACTGTATATCCATTCTCCATTTTCAAGATTTCCATTACTAAAGTAAAATTCAATGATGAATCGCTTATGTAATTGTGAAAATACCATGTTGAGTAAAGTTTTAAATCGAAACTGGTATTGACTTAATATTAACAAAATATTGAACCTATCAAAGACAGCGGTTTTTTAAATTATGGCAATTTGTTATCCCAATTAATAATTTTTGCTCATATAGTAGTTTACAACAGCATAATTACATACAAAGAAAATTATTCTCATATTACAGTTTTAATAATACTCTAGAAACAACAATTAACCTTTGTGCTCCTCCAATACCGCTGTTTGTCATTTTTAGTACCCAGTTATTGTGTAAAGCGAGCTATTAAATTTTCAAAATGAAGTTTTAAAAGTACATTTGTAAATCTTATTCGAAAAAAATGTAATAGATCGCCATCAATAGTTAAATCTTACTTGCTCTTGTGATGGATACCATATGCTAACTAAAATTGATATTACATCTTTTGCATAGAAGACTACTGAATCTAACATCAGTTGATGTGACAATACCCCTATTCTCAGTTTTTGTCTATTTACTTGGATTATAATGATAAATGTTGAATTTCCTTTGTTTTTAATTTAATTAAATTAAAATACTGCTAGTCATGGTTATTAAACGCGTCTTTTTTTTTCATATGTGAATAGCGTTGTGCTCCAACGTCACAGTTTAATTAAAACGAAAACTTCCTGGTAAGCTGTGGTGCACATGATCAAAGTTTTGGAGCACAATGCTTAGCTTACTGTTAATATTGGTTCTGAGTAGTTAGATTCCGATATTTTGGATATATTCCGGAAACTTCTCAGTACACTCTGTTCAAAGGAACTAATTGATAATACAGTGGCGAACATAAAATTAGGGGCACCCCGTATTTTGAAGTTGTTTTAGAAATTCTTTTTGTTTTCGGATCTTTCTCGGTTGTTACAGTACTTTACTAACTTTATGCAATTGTTTTGTAATGTTTGCGTGGACAAAAAAACTTTTTGTGGTTTTTTTCAAAGTTTATTCAAAGTAATAAAAATGAACAATTTTAGTGTAATATGCTTTTCGTTGAAACAAAAGAAATTTTAAGAACTTTAGTAGCGAGTATTCCCTCCTCTGGCAGTGATAACAGCTTGCAAACGACGAGGCATGCCTTAGATCAGATTTTGGATTGCATTTTGCGAATTGATTGCGAAAAGATTGTCGCACCAGTATGTCGCGAAGCTCTCCAGAATTTCTGGGGGCCAGCCCATGTCTTCCTAAATGTTTCCCCATCTCATCCCAAACATGTTCAGTTGGATTCATATCCGGACTGCGAGCAGGCGAAGCAAATCGTGTGAGCATCGTCAAGATATTCAGTAACCATCCGAGCAGTGTGGGGCCAAGCATTATCAAGCATGAAGGTTGCGTCGTCTCCAATAATAACCATGAACTGTATAACATGGTCTTCTAGAACCTGTGTCAGTTATCTATACGCATTCAATGTTCCATTCTCGATAAACACTCCGTGCGAGCGTCGAAAGATATCAGGTCCGTTTCTTCATACCGCTGAAATACTCGTTGCACACTCGAAAGAGTAACACCAACGTTTCTCGCAGTTTCGCATTTACCGCGACCATCTTCTATAGCCGCCATAATACTTGCCGCAACAACAGGACTTATTCTCATTGTATTACACCGACAAATATGGTACAACTAATGAAACAATTTGTAATTGACAGATAAAACCATAGAAACTAAAAATATGCTGATAATGGTTTTTAGGAATTCCATTGAGAGGCCCTGTTTTTATCAAACTTTTCTTAATTCACAAAAACTTTGAAAAAAAAAACACAAAAAGTTTTTCTTGTTCACGCAAACACGACAAAACAATCACATAAAGTTAGTAAACTATGTTACAACCGAAAAACAAAAAGAATTTCTCAAATAACTTCAAAATATGAGGTGACCCTAATTTTATGCTCGGCAGTGTATATTCGGAAATATTGCGTCCCTAACTGTGAAAATATCGATTTTATTTAAAAGAACGACGCTCACGACGATTTATTTTATCGCTTTTATCGGAAATACCAACCACACCAACGTAAAATATGCACCAATTTGAAGTTATGAGAAACACAGTCGTCTCATATTCGCACTGTATAAACTGAAACGTCGCAACGGTATATGTATATGTACACTATCCAACAAAATTATTCATACCCTAGCTCTCTTCAAGAAAAAATGTGGAAAACAGCCAAGTAAAAATGAAATAAAGCAGATTTTGATTTCCTTGCAATCAACCTTAACAAAAGAGCAACTATTCATTTTGCTACAACGAATGCGTTTTCAAATATAACGAGAGTTCTCTTTCATACTGTCAACGTGTAATGTTTTTATACAGTAAGAATAACTCAGTGATCGTAAAACCATTACCACATCAAAATGGCAAAAACCAAAGACTTGGACGTTGATTTAAGAAAGAAAATGGTGGAACAACATGCGAAAGATATTGGGTACAAAAAAACTAGCCAAAACCTTTGTGTGAACCAAAATTCTGCAGCAAGTATTGTGCAAAAATTTTAAAAAATATACAATTTAAACTATTAGTGGTAGAGGACGAGATTAGACTAAATGATAGTTAAAGAATTGCAAAAAAATTGTCGTATATCTCCTCGAAAAATAGTAGGTGATATACATAAAAGCCTTCTGTGGGTTGAAATTTCAAGCCAAACCCTGCGCCGACGTATAAAAGTCACTAAATCTAAGAGTTCAGTATTGTTCTCAGAAAGTTTTTTATATCACAAAAGAACAAGAAACGAAGACTTTAGTGGGCGCGAAAAAAAGCAACGTAGGCCGTAGAACAGTGGAAGCAGATAATTCGGTCTGATGAAACCAAAATTATGTTAGTCGGTTCTGATGGGCTCATAAGGGTCTTGAAAAAAAACCAAGGGAACAATATAAGACGAAATGGTTGGGCCCTACAGTATAGTGGAGGGAAGATTAACCCCTAATTAAAATGAACAATTTAGTCTTTTAATGTTCTAATTAACAAGTTTTTATTTATGAAAATGTAGAAAAACTGTTGATGTGGGGGGAGTTTTACGGCATAATGAATGAAGAAATGAATATTACAAACCAACCTCGTCCCTAGTGCTGATATGATGGGACCCGCAGATTCGTATACATTTCAGTACCAAGGACATTCGAACTACACGGCCAAATTCATCAGCAAGTGGCTTCAAGACTGATATACGAGTTCTTGATTGGTGGGTTCAGTCGCCGCACCTTAATCTGATTGAGAACTTGTGGGCTCATTTGGAAAAGGAAGTTGCTAAACAACAATCGAGTAGGAATTCAAATTTGAAAGAAATTGTTAATAAGAAATAGCATAAAATTCTACCTGAATATACCAAAAAGTTGGTGTAGTCAATGCCTCAGAGATGCCTACACAACACAACTACAAGATAACGCTGATGTGTCAGTTTTTTTAAATAGCTTTGAATGAAGAGTTCAATAATGTACACGTTAGATATCGCCTGTCGCTGCATCTGCCCTCCGCTACATACATATATTCGTTCGAGAATATTCGACACTGGCGCGGCAAACATTTTCTAAATATCTTTGTCATTTTTTTCTCGCGACTGGGAAAGAATTTGCTCAAAATATTTTGAATTTAAGTTTAATGAAATAATATCTTTCCATTTTTCATATTCTTTACTTTTATTTCAAATACACCCTGTATTGTACCATCACGGACTCTAGTTATGTCCGGTATCTTGCGGTATATCATGCGCTCCTGTCAGTATGTCGGGTTTATCATTAAGCATATTTCGTACATACGTTCGGGCTACATGTTTATATATTCAATATTTTCGTTTAAAGTGGCAGGTAGAAGGTACAGCAGCAACTGACGCCGACGTTTGGAGAATACGAAACGTATAAGAACGCTCCTTTTCTAACACATTTCGCACCTCACCCTTTTTGTATATTGATATGTTTCTTTGCACGTCTACTTTTGCAAATACTGCTATTGTTAGGTGCTCTTATATAAAAACTAGGTATAGTTAGAGACTTTTGTTCGATAAGGTTTTGTATTTCTATATAAAGATTATTTGGAGTATACATATATTACCGTCCTCTAGATCTATGTTACTATACAGATGTTTATTTCCAAAAATAAATCATATACATGTTCCTAGCCCACTTCCATTACAGTATTGAAAATATTGGAGTTAAATAGTAGAGCATCTTAGTTTCTACATATACATATATACTAAAATTCAATGTCGTTACAATTCAGATTTATACATTCTTTTACAGTGACTGTAACGTAACGAAGACAAACATGGTCTATTTATACTTCCCTCAGAAAAGCATGTAGAATTAGTAATTATCTAGATACATGGTTTAACGATGTGAGACGTTATTAATGCAGTATAAAATAGAAGAAACTTCCTTTCATCAGCTATTTCTCCATAATTATGGAATTTATGTTCTCCCTTTTTTTTATTTTAATTTATTAGTTCAATCAATGTTTAAGTCTAACAACGACAACCTCAAATGATCAACATCATATAATATTTTATCTCAGAAATTGCTTGCGTAATTTTACTATTTGGAAATGAACCAATTCACTGAAGTAGAATGAATTACTCGGACAGCTTGTATTAGATTTATCGTCTTAACTTGAATGTTTTATGGAAATGGGAAACAATGCTTAGCGTTCCTAGACGGCGATAAATCACTTCTAAGTGCATATTGAATATCACAGTAGAGCAGCAGTAATATATGTATACTGAAAGGCGTTAAGATCTTCAAATCGATAAGTTTACAGTAATATATAAACTCTTGGCTATTGCATGAAGTTTATTACGAATAAAAATACCAGGACAACGATGATATTGAATGTATCCACATAATTAGACGTTTGCAAACAAAATGCCTGGGTCACTTTCACCATAGTCAATATTTTTCTATGGTAAAAGCTTCCAAATGCTCTCTTACTCTTGTGCCATAGTAGAATTCTATAAACATATCTTCACAAAAGATGCGATTAACATGTCAATCGTTCGAAATTGTATTCCAGGTTTTAAATTGCATAAGCGTGCAGGCCAAGGAATTTCAGTATTTCGACTAATTATACGCTGATCAAAAAAATTCGCTTAAGTAATTTAAAGATCTCGCAGTAAAGTGACAGTGTTTTGAAATTTCTGTACTTTTGAGCAGTTAGCGTTCACTGAAAAAATATTGATACAATGATTCGACTTTGACTTATGGCTGTCCAAAACCCTATTTTCTCTAGATGTAGCGATTCCTCAATATTGCAAGTAAATTTTCACTACTCCAAACACTTGTATTTTGTGAATTTAAATGTCCTGGTTTACAAAACCCAATACCATTGCAATATGTGGAAACTCAACTTGAAATTCTTTGATGCAATTCTGAACCAAGTAATATATACCATCAATTTTATTACCAACCCCATAATAAGCTTGGACTAAAAAAACTTGCAACAGAGAAACAATTTGTTTAAACTAGAATCCACGTAAAGATTTAATTGCTAATTGTGATCGACAACTAACATTAAGTCAGTCAATATCAGTTGAAGTTATGTACATTTATGTTTGTTCATTTATCTATGTCCTTTTCTACATATCAAAACGTCAACACAACTAGGATGAACTTTTCAAATAAGCACATTATGTAGATCATCAAAATAATGTAATAAATAAGGTTATTATAGTCTTTGGAAATTTTTGTGGAACACCCACAAGACATATGTACATGTGTCGGAAATATTGCCAATTAGATATGGTGATTCGTCGATTCTTGTAATATTAATTTTTGTATTTCGGTATAGTGCGTTAAAAATCATCTATATTTTTAGATTTGCTTTGCGTATTTACATCGGAATTGTTTGGCTTCCGCTGTAGGGCCGTCGATGGCAAAGAAAGACTTCTGATTGAGAAGCAGTTGGTGTATGTTTGATCTCATTGTTGTGTTTGTGTAAAACCCTTTTGTGGTTTACCTTCAGCCTGATACTGTTTCATAGATTAGTCAAACTTTGTAATTACACTTACAGTTTACATGACGTCAGTACTGCTTGAGATCGATCGGCGTTAAAGGATTAATTGTTTCTAGAAATTTTAGAAGTGATCACTAGATAACGAGTCGTTTACAATTTCGAGGTTTATACACTTTGCACGAACACCACCAAATAGCTACGCAGATTCACCCCTTTTCTTACTTTATTTTTTTTCTTCCAGTATACTGATGTTATCTAAAATATCCTCAGATGGCAAATTATAAACAACAACTTAACATATGTATGTGAATTCTGCATACATATGCCCCAATGCTCTGTATATGTTGCACATATTTCTATTTTGGGATAAAATGATTTCCAAACGGTACCATCGGACCTTCACATATTTTATATTACGTAATCTGATAATTATGCTTTCTTTATTTTTAATTCGGAATTTGGCCTTTCTATTCGCTTATACCGGTACCGAAATATTGTAATTGGGATGCGTGAGCAATGCTAGACTAGACAAACAGAGGTAAAATCAGCACTTATCGCACCTTTGTAGATAGGATAATTTGAAGACTGTAACAGATATAATAGTGCTTTCCCGGCCATTTTTGTAGAAAATTTCATGTTCTACCAAAGAGGTCTTACAAAGATTTTGATAACTTGCTCCATTGAGACCGCGCCTGCAAAACAAGCTAAAATTTTACATAAAAAACGTTAGGTACTGTTTTTCTAGACACAGCCTTAACGGCTCAAGCATTCATACCTTTTTTGTAGAGCATGCAATTTCCAAAAAAAATCGCGAGCACTATTCTATCCGTTATGGTTTTCAAATTATACTATTTACAAAGGTCTTGTATACAAAAAGTAACATTTGCTTAACAATGCTTCGTGCATAATATACATTACTAACTGAAATATCAAGCATTAAACCTACGTATTAAAATAATATTTTTATACACAAGCCCGTTTAAAATCAACGTTCATTTCGAGTGCAATTGATAAGTTTCATTCAATAACAGACGCGTTAGCTTATGTTTTCGCATTATTTTTCTAGTCATAAACGCTTTCCTGGTGAACTTCCGACAAGTGCACAGCTTTCATGTACACATTTGAAAATCTAGGTAATTGTTGAATGAACTTTTCAGAATTGCTACATTTTGCAGACATCCAAAAGTTACAATACCAATTGTATCGGTATATTGAGGTAAATCTTTTCTAATCATTACAAATGGCAGCTAGATGCCAAGTAATTAACCACGTTAAAAGCGTGAATGCTTTTTCGTTAGCGTATTTCTCACTACGGATGCCCTTCCCGATTAATAAATTACATTTATCGTTCCTAAAGGAAAAAGACCATCGGCAACTGGCAGAGGGTTTTAGATTACAAAAGGATTAGTACGGTTAACTTCGTAATCGATTAGGGAATTATAAGCGCCGGAAAGCGTTTCTCTGTCAATACCGTTTATTACAATTCCTTATCTCTCACTGCGAGCATTTCCGACAAAATTTCTGCAAGATTTTCTTACAAGTTAAAAGTAACTTCTTCGACGATGTCATTGATTTTCTCGTTAGTCCTATTTTATCATCTTCTAAAGTTATGAGTGACAGTTTCAAACAAAGTTAACCGACTTTGTTATAAAGATACACGGAGAAAAATTTATAGTATTTATAAGTATAAATATACTGCATTTTAGTATAATTTATTGCTATATATAGGACAGCAACATAGCATACTAAATTTAACAATAAATTTATTCCTGGAAATTAAGTACCTATTATACTTCAATTTACTATATTTTATAGTAACTTTAAGTAAATTGCTTGTACTACGATTAGCAATAATTTTATACAAAATCAAACGAAATATGTAGGTAGGTAGTACGTGGTGTTTATCGATGTTTTACCGCCAATATCAACCTTTTCACAAATACAAAACCGCGTCATACTGCATCTCATTCTTTTTATGTACGAGCGCCTTAAACCTTCTCTCTCTCATTTCATTAGTGTTCCAACGTGCATAAATTGAAACTACCTTTATTTAAAAACCAATATAAATACTTTTAAAAACCAATGAACTAGTTTTGCTAGATGTTGTAAATTATTTTTATTTAAAAATTTCATCAAATGTAGCAAACCTTTTGTTTTAATCTTAAAACATTTTGTTTTAAGATTTTAGGAACAAAATTGTTGTTGGCCATTAAACACAGTGTTCGTAATTTTAATACAATTTATACTATTCAAAGTATAAATTTCTAAATAAAATGTTTTGCTGTCACATTTTTCTCAGTGTAGAGATAACTAGCTATTTGCTACTCTGTTAATATTGTTACTTCACTTGAAAATTTTTGGATTCAATTTTAGACCAATCAAAATTAATCCTTTTATGTCACATGTATCAGGATATCCAATCAACATTTGATTATATTGATAACTACCCCCGAATGTTATCACTAGCGATAATACCCCGGCTGTCACCTGACTTAATGTCATATCACTGCTTATGTAAAACTTTTGACAGTTTCAAATTTAATTTTCGAAATGTCACGATTTGGAGACCTAAATAGTGAAAATATAGATAAATTGGAAACAAATTCAGCAACTTCTGCAAGCTCATTTAGTTTCTCAAATTTTACTTTCAATAATTGTTCTTTTAATAAATAAATGTTAACGTTAATTTAAAAAGCCAAAAATTTTCTGACCAAATATTCCACGGACAGAGATAAATCCTCATAATTTTATTACTTTCCTCTAGCACGTTTCTTTAGGTAACATCCCTCCGCCTACGGCGTCGGGATGTTACCAAGCAACGTGCTCTCGGAAAGTAATAAAATTATTTCGTGATTATCACTGTCCTAGGGATATTACTACTGATAATCAATACCCATTAAAGATTAAAGCAAATATTTTTTTATTCCCACCCACTACTAATAGGTGCTACACACAACTACGACTAACTTTATATTTTGACAAAGTTGCTTTTGATATTTAGACCGTACAGAAGACTATCTGATTAAGATGTGAGTAGTTTATTAAGAACTGCCAGAAATTACGCAAGACGATTTCTTTATTAATAATTTAATTCTGTGACAACATTTTATATTTGAGTTAAAGTATTTATATCAATGCGTACGTTTAAAATAATCCAACTTAAACATATAAAAATCCAATATACCATACATTTCAACTAATAAGGCAATTGATACTGATATTGCATAAACCATAACATTACTTTAATAGCAATTGGTATTAAGCCAAAAGAGTTTTATTGCAAATGTGTTCTTATCTTGCAAACATTAAACTTTTGTAAGGCATTTGGAACAGCGGTAAAAATCACAGAACTACCTCCATTTTTGGAAATATCTGTAGGTATTGAAAATACAAAAAAAAATACAGAAGAATTGTTCTTATTTCTAGGATAAACTTTTTTATTGAATTTTCAAATTGAGTACTTTCTTTTATAAATTTACGTAAAAAACGCGCACATAAATGTCTAGAAAAATTGAACTACATTAACACGTGCCACAATTAAAATGCATTTTTGGCGTTTTTTAGCATGACTGTGATCGGAATGCAATGCATATTTAAACTGATTGTGAGGATAGTTTAGATCTAAATTCAAATGACTTTCCTATAAACCGTTCTTCACTCAAAAGGAGAACAGAAGAATCCCCTTAACAAGCTCCGACAGAGATTTGTGGTGAAGTATAGAATTCGTTATGGCTCACTGAGATTTCATTTTTTTTCCGATTGATGTGGTTAGAGAAGCGGTTCATCGCCCTTCTACTATTACAACATCTCAAGGATTTAAACAGTTACTTGCTGGCCCTAAATACCTTGGTCAAAAGGTGAGGAAGTGGCTTCAGATGTTGCTGAAGCCACAAGTTTTAGATCTTGCAGAAGTGGTCCCTGGCGAATATAACGCAGTGTCTTTCATACATCTTCTCAAGTCAACTCAAGTCGACTGGCTCAGCGAACTTGTATACTTCTAGAACAACGATTAAACAAGAATATTCCTTTTTGGCTTATAGACATAATATCCATGCTTGCAACTGCCTTTAAAGAATCGAAAATTTCTAGCAGACTGGTCCAACTGTAGGCATTTTCAAACGATTAAAAAAAAACTGAAAAATCATTGATAAGCTCATTTTCGTCTTTGCTCGTAGAAAATTTTTCTCGATATGATTACAAGAATTTAGTTTTCTTGCACTAACGGCAGTCTAGCTCCTTTCAACGATTTCGGATTTTTAAAACCATTAGAAACTGACTGGAAGCGACTGGAAAGTGTTTACATATATGTATTGCTAATTGTATTAATTATGTCACTAGAGTGCATCTTAATCAGATAGACACAAATTCATACCGTTTTATTTCAATAATTTCATAACATATAATAATAATAATAATAATAATAATAATAATAACCTTTATTTGCCATAACAGAAAACAAAACAAAAAAACAAAAACAAGAAACTGTATAATCAATATAATCAATAAGAAAAAAGAAATCAAATTGAAAGCTACATATGTATGTGGCAAATCTCAAGGCGGAGTTCAGACAAAGTCTGCTTTACAACTCAGGCCTTGATAAAAAAAGAAAAAAAAAAGCCCAATGTAAAACAAAATTATATATACATAGATACCCCAAGTCCAATATTCTGCAACCATATATGTCCCAAAACTATATTGATGCAGATATGTTTAACAAATCAAAAAGTTTAATGTTCTCGGCACGACTCAAAATAAATAGATATGATGGGTCATAGTGACGCCAGAAACGACCTAAGTTTTCTTTTAAATACACCTGGCGCTAGTGATTTCAGTGTACTTGGTAGATAATTGTATTTACTGTATACATTGTAGGAAAAAGAACGCTCAAACAGAGATGTCTTATGTAGCGGCGGGGAAATGAGGTTGCGGTGACGGGTTGTAATATTGTGCACGTCGGTACGAAATGTAATTTTATTGAACAAATAAGAAGGTGTCTTTGTGGTTAGAATTTCATGGAATAAACACAAAGTCCGCAGTTCACGTCTACGCCGCATGTTCAACCAGCCGCAATCCTTCAGTTTATGGGATACATGCTCAAATTTTCTAATGCCGAAAATATAGCGTAAACAGGAATTCTGCACCTTTTGGATCCGGTATTCTGTGTTGGAATCGATTGCTGGGTCATAGACAACCGAGCAATACGCAAATCGCGAAAGTATGAGTGATTCACAAAGTCTGATCTTGATGTGGGTATTTAAAGTGGATCTGTGGGGATAGAGAGTTTTCATAGTGAGGTATGAATTTCTAATGTACCGACTAATCTGTTCTCGGAATCTGAAGCTGTTATCCAGAATGAGTCCCAAGTCTCTGACACTGTCCGCAATATGTATGTCATTTTAATTAGAAATATGATCTATATTATATAGCAGCTACTTTTGAGTAATTTTCCTTTTGTGGAGAGAATAGAAAACCCACAAATAAATCTCAGACACTATATGTGTATACAGGCTGATTCAAACTCGATCCTCACCATTGCGATCTCGCTTATTATTGAAGATGGACGGTATTAGGTTTAAATTTGGCAAAGTTTCTAAATTTTGTGGATATTATGATCTCGAAAAGGAAGAAGACTTACAACAAATGGCGTTCGAGTTATTTGAAGAGAACTGAAAAATCCCATTTTCTTATTTTGCTTGTAGCACTTTTATTGGGTCTTGCACAGGAAAACTAAAGACACATTCTCAAGGTCACTTTTGCTCCTCTTCGTCAATTAACATACTATATCAAATTTTGTTTTCAACCTGATACCTGGTTGAAATCAGAAAAAGAAAATCTTTCTAGTTGCGTCGAAATCCAATATGGCGCCCATAAGAAATAACAAAGTTGATAATGAACCAAAGAAAACGAAACGTCTTAGAAAAATTTTAATTACGTTATTAGATAGAGGAGCAAAAGTGGCCTTGAGAATGCGTCTTTAGTTTTTCTCTGCAAGACCAAATAAAAGTGCTTGAAGCAAAATAAGAAAATGAGATTTTTCAATTGTTTTCAGATAACACGAACGTCATTTGTTCTAAGTCCATTTTCTTTTTGGGATCATAATAACCACAAAATTTAGCAAATTTGCCAAATTCAAACCTATCGTCCATTTTCAATAATAAGCGAGATCGCAATGGTGAGGATCAAAAATTAATCAGCCTGTATAGTGTAAACAGGAGGTAAATTATGGATGAATGATAATCATCTCTACAAATACACTATTGCTACTGTCTCCTATATCGATACTTCCCCTATTTCGACAAGAATTTTTTTCCGTGGAAAGCAGTGATGTTCTACAGCCCTTAAAGTGTTCACAATATCGTAGAATATAACTGAGTAATTTCATTTCCTTCGGATATTCCGGATTCCAGAAAGCAGA
Organism: Popillia japonica; assembly: GCA_004785975.1. Taxonomy (NCBI): domain Eukaryota; kingdom Metazoa; phylum Arthropoda; class Insecta; order Coleoptera; family Scarabaeidae; genus Popillia; species Popillia japonica. Next base: position 12,988 of record SMLS01069994.1, read on the forward strand.
TGCAAATGTTAAAATTGTAAAACTTGATTTGCAATTGTTGGTGATTGGTTACTATTATATTAGTTTCAGATCCATTTCACACAATTCGAGAAACACTAGAAATCGCAGAACTCTCCATGTGTCCAAATATCTGCACTGAGAATAAGACACACACTTTAATTTACTCAATCTGAGAGACAGTTTATATGCACATTTTGATTATATTATTGAACATTTTATATTAGGTACTTTATTTTCAACTATATTGCTATTCTAGGAAACTTTTCTTCTCGTTGCTAAACATGTATTACGAATTGATCTGGTAGCACGACAATTGCGACGATAAGATTTCATACTTTTAAACGTACACAGTGACAGTTAATCAATTGCTTTTCGCCAAGGACACGTACGATTCTTGTGTTGTACTGCGTTTTTGGACCTTTTTGCAATGAAGCGTATAATCGCAAGAAAAAAATAAAAGACACTGTATAACCGTGAACCAGTCGTCTGTAAAACGGTGTTACTTTATAGATAATTCACTTCATCTGGAATGTTTGCGTTTTTAATTTTTTCTTGGTTTGCTATAATAACGTTTTTATAATGCGTGTAAAATCAATTAAATAACGATAGCTTCTACGAATCTCAGCAGCGACAAGTTCTAATAAAATGCATATTACATCTTCGACGAGACGTGAAGCGATCTAGCAATCAAGGACAAAGTAGCTAATCATTGTATTCAAAATACACTTCGCCGCAAAATTAAGGGACAATATATGAAATACAATACATTGTGAGAAGTAGGTACTTATAAACGTGGAATTTTATTGCTTGATATATAATCAAAAGAAGATTTAACCAACTTTGTGATTATTTATTTCACTAATTCGTAAGCTAATTTCAACAATTTACAATAAACAAGAAACTATTACATTGACGAATAAATGAATAAACATAAAGAAATCAACAAAAAAAGTTAGTAACGTGTGTAACCACCCCTCCCTCTTATGCAAGCCCTCATTCTTTCTGGCATACTTCGAATTAGTGGAGCAATCTGTTTTTGAGGAACTGCTACCTAAATTTCTTGCAATCTTATTGACAGTTCTTGTAATGTCCTAGGCGAATGCTCCAGAGCCTCAATTTGTTTCCGCAAATTGTCCCAGAGATGTTCAATGGGGTTAAGATCTGGGCTTCGCGTTAGCCACTCTAAAACCTTGGTATTGGCGGCAACCAGCTCTTGCCTTACGATGTTAGCAATGTGTGGCCGAGCATTATCATGCATTAATACAAATTCTGGCCCATGCCGAGCACCAAATGGTTTAACAATTGGAACTATCACGTAATTCCGAAATCTTATGGCAGTCATTGTTCTCCTATTTATGACGTAAATGTTTGTACGGTTATCAAGAGTTATGCCACCTGACACCGATCATAACTGATCGGCGACTAAACGTTTCCCTTTCTCGTAGTATGGCACACTGTGCAAATCGTTCACCTTGTCTTCTCCACACTCTATCACGACGGTCATTAGTTGAAAAACAGAACCTGGACTCATCCGTAAACACATGTCTCCAGTTTTCCCATGGAAGTGCATTTGGGCAACTTCTAATCGAGCGCTTTGATAAGCTGCCGTTAACACTGGACCAGTAGCAGGTCGGTTCGGTTTTAGACGAGCATCAGTCAACCTTCTTCGAACGGTATCTGCGCTTACTGCGGCACCAGTTGCATTCTGAAGGGCATTTCTTAACGCTTTAACAGTAAAAAATTGTCTTCGTTTAGGATTCATCCTCAATAATCGGTCTTCTGCGATCGTTGTCTTGCCTTTTCTACCTTGGCTTGGCCGTCTGCGGTAGCTATCAATCTCTTGATATAGCGAAGTTTATTAATGTCAGGTTGTGTAACACCCAGTCTTCGGCCAACTTCTTGCTGAGGCTACCCTTCTTCACCTGTTACCGTTCATGGCAGCTTTAATGATATTAAAAATATTTTTATTAGATATTACATTAATCAAAATTGACACCTTCATACTAATTTAAATAAATTCATGTCTTTAAGCAAATATAAACTCTTTAAAGAGGAGATTTGTACAACATAACCAAAAGAATAAGTGGCAGAAAAATCTTCGTTAATTTAGCAAAAAATAGTTTTAGTATTTTAAAAAAATATTCATTATATCTTAATTTTGAGGCGAAGTGTATTATAGTATATGATGAGATAGCCTAGTGTTTAGTACATCAACAACAACCATTGTAAGACAGTACGTTAACGCAAAATATAAAATAGACGTATTTAATGTGAATGGTACTTCCCAAGATTGAGAATTTAATCAAAAGTAGCTGCCAAGAATTTACCGCTCTTCGCAAGATCCTAACGAAACCTAATTTACTACCCAACTAAACCAAATGATACATTTATTTGGTCGAAAGGTAAACAATAAAAATATTTGCTTATATTATCGCGTGTTGCTTGAGTAATATGTAGGTATATACAGGAAGATATGCCCCAACACTCGATGCTATCTCAATCAATAGGTAATCATGTCAATCCGGCCATAGACACATTATTACACCGAGAATTAGGTTTTTTTTAAGCTTTTTTTCGTTCAAACATTCAGCCAATCGTTTACAATCAATCTCACACACCGTGTTACCATCAATTAAGCGTAAACAGTGAAAATGTTGTGTGTCGTAAACTTGATCAACTTCAACATCTTGTATAATTTTGAGTGAATTATCAACAAGGCAGTTGACGGTACGCAAATTCGATATTTTTATTCGTACCGGAATAGCTATAAGATTCATATTCATTGTATAGCATACAGAATATCGTATTCATAAATTTTCTTAGCTCTACGTGCTTCCTTGTATAAGACGGTAATGCCAAAAGCACTTTTACATTGAAAGTCCCAGTTTAAATAAATATATTAGCTTTATATTAGCCATTAATGTGTTCGTGTTTAGCAAAAACTTCTGCCAGCCATACCGAAGAATATTTTATTTGCTTTTGTGCTGTATACATTTTTGATTTATGTACTTGAGAAATACACACATGATGTAATATTGTCGCATTAGTAAACGCCATAACAGAACAGATAAATAATATAACGGTGGATAAATCTCAGAAACTGTTTGAAAAGACGAAAGCGATTTGCTGTGAAAATGACATTTTAAACATATACATATTATAAATGTTATTGGAAGATTTTTTTTAAATATTTTCTATGATATAGTATCCGTTGTATGTATGTATTAATATTTGCATAAATAATTGTAAAATTAGTATTTCTGCTAACATATTCTAAATAGTTAACTCCATATTATCTAATTTAGATTTTCTTCTTACTATAACAACGCCAATATTGATTATTGGTTTTAGCACATCGTTTTGCATTTCACGCAACAATTCTGTATGTAGTGCACGTATTACGCTGCTACACTAATCATGTAACATTGCATATATTATTATCGTCATGCTAATGCTAATATTCTGTCAGTAAATGAGTAGGCACCTGACAAATATTTTTCAAACAGATGAACACTGCTGTTAGCACGTTACTTCTAGCTTCTGATTATTTTTTTAATGAAATTATACTTTTCTAAATTAACATAAAAAGGAATTTATTGAAGTCCCAACTATTGATATAAGTAAGACATCACTAGCGCAATTTGAATTCAAACGCTATTTAACCGCGTTTCTGGGATATATTAAAATCAAGTATAGATTCCAGATTTTTGTGTATAAGTAGTGGTAATAATCTTGTTTCTATTTCAATTGACCCTGACTCTTCTATTTTCCAGATATTTTTTTCACTTTTAGATCAAATCAAAAAACCTGATTTTTAATCGAATAGAGTTTGCTTTGACCTAAAAGTGGAATAAATATCTGGAAAATAGATAAGTAATTCAAGTTCAGAAAAATTCATATACTAATTTGCATTCTCCTTAACTTCCATGAAATAAGGACCAAACAGCTTTCCGGACAATTACAAGTGTTTTGGAATGAATATCAGTTAAGGTTGGACACCAAAAAAAATAGTTTGCGAAATTGTAGATGAAACTAGGCCAATTAATAAAACGTGTTTCTTAATAAAATACAGGCACGAAAAGGTATTTTCAAATTTTATTGAATGAGTTGATTTTTAATCGCATAGATTTGACCTTAAAGTAGAAGAAAAATATCCGGAATTCATCAACATTATATTATTTATAATTGTCATGATTAATAATAATAATGCAACCGCTGTTGGAAAAGCTTTATTTTTTTGTAAACTATATATCGAATGAACAGATATTGAACGAGTTTATTATGATGGGAAACGATAATAGAATCGAACATAAAACAAAGAATATATGTATGTTGTTTAACACTGCGCATCCCGACCGAAATCCGATTAGTAAGTGAATAGTAGGTAAAACACTACAAAGATTTATTGACAGCTATAATATTAAGACCCGTCCCGTATTCGGTCAACCAAAGATAACTACAACTGAGGGTAACCCTATTAACCTGGCATTGTGTATATGAAAGAAACGCCTACACAAGCACATTTTAGATCATAACGATATTGACTGCAATGAAATTCATCCCCATAGTAGTAAAACATTGTTTGTATGTATTTGAAAAGAATGACACCATTATTTCTCTAATTAATAATAATAAATATGTGCTTATTGGATTCTACGAGCCCTCTCTCAGTGGAGTTGGTCCAACCACCCAAAACTTGATATTTCTGAATTTATTTCATAATACCATGCGTGGGTGATATTAGACGTCGCGTCATGAGAACTAGAGAAGAAACATTTCTGAATGTCTCAAAAAGAATTATTATTATGATTTGGGGATCCATGTTGGTTAGTGAAGTGGAAGGCTTATACTTTGTGGAAGATATTATGAATGCTGATAAGTACATTAATGTGCTTCAAAACAACTTAAGACCTCAAATTGTACGAATGCGTTTAAATAATATCGATTTGCTTTTTTCAACAAAATGGTACTAATTGTCATACGACTAAAAAAGTAAAATATTGGATGTGGGAACACAATATTTCAGTTTTAAATTGGACTTCTAGTAGTTCAGATCTGTCGTCGGTTGAAACCCTGTGGCATATCATGAAGAAGAAGCCACGAGCAAATCCGGCAAGGACCTTTCCAGAATTGCGAACTCGTCTCCAAGAAATATGTTTAGTTTTCATTACTTTTTTCGTTAATATGATAATTCTCTTAGAAAAGACAATGTTGATAGTTGGGTCAACTTCACTGAGACAGGGCTCGTAATACAAATACAATAATAATAATATGTAATAATTCCATAACATTGTTGCTTGAATTTAATACTCCGTTTGTTAATAGAGTTGTATTGACGAGTAACATACTGTAAGCTTTTTTCACAATAACACCATACATTTTCGTATATTTTACTGATAACTTGGTTAAACGTCTGTTTGTAAAATTTTAAGAAAGAAATTAAGATTAGAAAATATTTAGGTGTTCAGGTACAGTTGAATATCACTGTATATCATTTCATATTAATATTTTCTATAATTACCTAATTTTACTGCAATGGTTATCGAAAAATATACGATGTATTCCAGCTAATGCATCAGTAGATTAGGTCCTGCTTTACTATTAACAATATAAAACAAATGTTGGCCAACGTTCCCTACTGATAAGTCTGTCATCAAAAAACTCTTTCAGGTACTCCAAAGTAGCATATGCTGTTGGACTGACTTGTATTCTATTTCGAATGTTTGCTACAGTATCTTGCAGTTAAAAATGTTTGTCGAGATTTACGCTTTCGTTCCAATATCCTGCCTGTTTCCATGAATCTCTTTGCTAATCTACTTACATGTTGGACGAATATGTCATATGCAACTTGTTCATCTGGACACTCGATAGTGAATTGGTTAATACAAGATTGCATCGAGTATGTCCACTATCCACCTAGAGCTTGCACACCACTTCGGAAATGAGCCATAAGCAAGAATGTGTGTAGGAAACTGCATCGCAGTTACCTTCAATAGACAATTTTGCAAGCTTCAACACCGCTTTAAATAGGGAATTTAAAGGGGATTTAAAGATCACGCAGTTAATATTCGCCAAAAAATGAATATCACATGTACGAGTAGTGTCTTTATAAAGACAATTCGAAACCCACAAGTAAATAGCAATATAGGCAGTAATAAATACAATATACAATAAAATAACAAGAAACGAAAACAACAAAATGACAGAAGGTATTTATTCAGCGTAGCTAACTGTAGAAGGTAAAAATCAAGCGATCCAGGAATTTTTATGCTACCACTACACTTCACCTGAGATGGCTCGCATTGTAGCTACTTAAGATATTCAGTACAAATGGCATACACCATACCTGTATTTTTTAAATGAATCATGAAAATGTAAAAATCTAATTTATTTTTAAAATGTTGAAGGAACATTCTGTTACCTTTACTACATTACATTCCCAAGAAGCTGCAATCAAAATTGTGCAAATTGTATCTTCACAATTGATGTTAATTTAATGAACTGTTGACTTTAATTTTTGGTGGTACTAAATCCAGCAGTTAGGTATTCATTTTAATAACCATAAAAAATGATTATATACTAGTGACATTAGAAGCGTTACACCCAAAAGAAGTAATTTATTCAACTTGATTTTTTGGCATCAAAATGACATTGATACATAAAAAAAATCTTTTACTTTTCTACGAAAAGATTCATGTTTATGAGAGCTGACTAATATAGAAAAGTTTAGTTATTGCGTGTCCGTCTACAAGTGTTAAGCGTAACGTAATGTCTAGAGTTCGAAGATGTCAAAATTATCACCATGTTAGTGATTATATACGAAGATACATTTTTACTTATTCTATTTAGGAAGAATCTTTCTTAGATATCTTATTTAATAAATATTGCACGTGTAACTTAAAGTTAATGTTAGAAACTATCATTACACCCAAATATTTAATATTATCAATCCTTTCTAATTTATATTGATTGATAAAAAACTCCAAAAATGTATGTAGTCAAGGTATTATTCTTCATCGTGAAAGTCTTGAAAGAGGTGCTGGAAACATAAAAATTGAGCACAGAATGCGCATCTTATAAAAGTAGGTTGTCCGCATATTGAACATGGGGGCAGCATTCCCGTGATCATCGAATGAAAACGCGTATGTACTGAATGATCAATTTGTCTGGTCTGGCTTCTGTATAACCTTTTGTACCAGGAATATAAAAATACGTTGCAATATCTTGCGGAGTATAGTTGGTTGAGGTTAGTGGTTTGTTTGATAGTAGATATTGCCAACCACACCTTATCGGAAAAGCGTTTGACGAATCCTTTCTACACACGAAAGCGTGGTTGTGCCAACCCAGCCAGTTGCTTTCTTCGGAATTGTAAGAAGTGGTATAGTCAACTGGTACAGAGGTCTGCAAAGTCGCAGGGCAGCGACCACCCCAAGAATCCAGCAGTAAATTATTATACTCCGGATAGATAAACCATTTTTAAATAGTTCACTGGTCAGTTTTCCACACAATAGTGGTTCGACTTTAGTATTTGTTGCCTGTTAGAAAGAAAATGCAATGTGTACCATAGGTATTAAATATAATGTTAATTTTAATATGCTATCGCGGAATAAGTTATTGCGGACTTTGCGGGAAAATTTACCGCCTACTTCCTTAAAGACTAATATCAGTTGCAGTGGATATAATAGGCAGTATGATGTAACTACGAGTAGTAGATCCTACAGACTGCACAGTGCATGCAACAGCTTTCTCGCCTTTGTGCCTTAATGCACAGCAGAGTGCAGTTACAAATTAAACCTAATCTCTGCATTAGAGACGTTTTCTGCCCAACATGTTTCAATGTATTGTTTCGCCGAATTGACAAAATTTGTAGCAATTGTCTGCAGGTCCTTTTTCTCCTGCGCATAACTTCAGCCAACAAATTTAGTTATGTTTTGAGAAGTTGTTCTATTATATCTTCTAAACGGCGCTATCCAGTATTTGGATGCTTGAAAGTGTTCCAGTTTTACGATTGCGTTTGCTTCTAGCACCCGTTGTTGTAGTTCTACATCATACAGTATACTTACCGTTTTAATCCACCGCTGCCGAAAATTTGCATAATATTTGGTTAGCAATTTTCATCCATGGTGTGCTTTTGAAGCAGTCCAGTACTGTAATCTGGAGTAATATCATTGTCTTCCAAAGCACATGTCTCTTGTGTAAGTATACGAAGTGGTGTTCGCGCGTTCAAAGGTGTATTTTTCGAAAACTGGCGCCAGTAAATATTTTGGGGTTCAGATGTAACGATATCCAACATGTCTCGTTAAAATATGAACTTTTGAAGCTGAACGAATAATGAATCAAGTGTCACAGCCATATTTCAACAAACACTACTGAACTGGAAAAGCTGTATTTGATTTTATAACGATTGAAATGATTGCTATTCTAGAGATGATTACTCGACTTCCTAAGACTGCAAAAAACCAAATTCATTATTTCTTAAATAGTTTTCCTTAACTGCATAGTAGTATTATTTTGAAATACTAATTTATTTACGTTTCTTTAGAATTCGTAGATGTTCATTTTACATATTATGAGATTCATGAAGAAGTGATAGTTCCACTCCCAGGTCCATGTAGCGACGCTTATTGTTCTGTATTATTTATTATTATTTCGTACACGCTTAAGGCAATTAACAAAAGATACTTGCATTTCAAATAACGCAGTATATGACACAACACTATAGTACATTTATTATTGCTATTGTAAAATTGGATAATGGCACGTGCAATAAGACACTGCACGCAATTTAACCTATAGAAACGTGTAACAGCGTAATGAACTCATATGATTGGCGATACACCAACTAGGTTCAAAGATTTTTATTTGTTGACCGTTAATGCCCTATGGGTTTAATAAATTTCCTCAAGTATGTCTTTAACTTCGTAGTCGTCGCTTTATTTGAAGCATTTGGGATTTTTTTTTCAAAGTTAGTAGGTACAGACGTAATTATGGAGACTGCTGCCCTGTATCACACTCCATCTGAAATTTCTTTCTTCAGCCTGTTTGACACAACGTTAAATTTACGCAAAAATAATGAGAAAATTTACGAATAAATGATTGATACGTTGCAAACAGATAAATATGTAAAGAAATTTACTACTAAATTTTTTCGTAAATTATTTACAACCTTCCCTAAATTTACCAGTAAATCTGCGCGAAAAACTGCACACATTGTTCGATCATATCCTCGAATAACTTCTAACTCTACATATTCTTGCGTACCTTTAATAATGTCGGTGTCAAAGGTTCAAGTGCTATTATTGAGAGCGTAATATAAACAACAGCTAAAGATAAAAACGTATTAAATAAATTACTATATAAACGATGGATCTTCCACCAAAAGTTCATTATTTAATAATTGTGAAGAGAATGTGCAAGTAAAAATTGTGTTAAAAGTTTGGAGATACGTTGCAAACAGGAAATCATAAATTGTTAGGTGAATTTGTTAGAAAATTTATTCGTAAATTTACTCTTCAATTTTTGCGTAATTTAACGTCGTGTCAAACAGGCCTTAGATACATACGGCTGACAGTAATCTTATCTAATTTGGACAACATTTTCTAACGTAGCGTATTTTTTACGGATCTATGGATCTTGTATTCATCATATTTTTCATCTGTAACAAAGGAAATCGCAGTTGATTGTTTTTTAAGTACATACATAGGTAGTCGTATGTCTGCTATACAGCATTGAATTGATTCGTTTTCTCTTTGTCATCTCATATAAAACTTGTGTCGTTCAGGTACAACTGATGCTTGTGGCAGATAATCTCGAACAAATTTATTGTAAGATTTTGTGTTGCGTAAATAGGAATCTGCAAGTTTATTTTCGGAATAAGACAAACGAAATTTGAACGGATAACTTATTTTGCATCTAAGTATTTAAACCTTCCAGCCTTTGAGTTGTAAATGGTTACCTTATCTTTATAACTAAGACTCGAAGTTTTCGTTATCTTCATGTTTCCATTTTGTAAAACTTGCAACGTACAACTGTGTATCGGAAATTATCAACTAACTCCGTTTTCTTTAGAATTTGATACGTTTCCGTCGTTTTGTAAATATATTAATTGTCTATGTAACAATGTAAAATTAAATAAGAAACATCTGAAACGCAACATACAAAATATTGGGTTAAAATATCAGGTTTGGAAGGAAATTTGTTTGAGAACTGTTGACGCGAGTATTTGAAAGCCCATGTAATACGGCTACATATAACGCATATTTGTAGTAGAATGCGTAAAACTTTGCAGATGTAATGATAAAGATAGTCGGGTAGTTGAATTTCGTCTTCAATGTATCCAATTTTCCATATCATAACTGTTAAATGCCATATTTTAAGAAGTTGTAACTATGCTTGTACGTACTTTTAACTTCTTTCTCCCTTTTTCTTCTCGCCATGGTATCTAAAATAAGACACTACACGTAATTTAAGACTTATTTAATTAAATCATCTATAATCGTATTTAACACTTATGGTGGACGGTGGTATGTACTTTGGTAAAATTACATGTATTTATAATGATTACTAATGAAATATTAAATTTCAAGAAAAGCTTATCAGGAGGTATGGTGGATGAAACACTATCATCACTCATCTATAAAATTGTATAAAAATTCTTGAACACAGATCTTTAATGGAGTATTCAGCTAAAAAGCAAATATGATTTAATGTTTAGTGTGACCACCTTTTACTATAATTTGTTCCAACATACTTCAGGGAAGTGAGGAATACAAGTTAATAATAAAATCTAATATTTCAAAACATTTGTCAGCATTTCTTGGTTGCCTTTCAGCTTTTTTTCTATCCAAGTAATCCTAAATATGCTCAATAATATTCATGTCTCGACTCTGAGCAGCCCAAGGCATTAGTTCCCTCTTCTGATTTTTCATGTACATATACAATTTTTAACCAGTCTGTCCTTAATTCTGATCAAATCACTAACGCCAGAAGCAGATATACACCCCCCAACGGACACAAACTCACTCACGTTTAATAATGAGCTGAATACATTGAGATTTGTACGTTTCTTCGACACTTCGCCGAACGAACTGACGGCGATGTGAACTAAAGAGTTCAAATTTTGACTTCGCTGTGTAAAAAACCCGAGACCACATTTCCTCTGTCCAATTTTTATAGTTATTCGCATATTCCAATCTCTTTCGATTTCCTAATCGCACCAATGATTTTCGTGCTGAAACTCGATCTTTTAGTTCTTCTTTTATTAAAGTTCCTCTTACACATGACGCCGTAACCTGTGTTCTCGTTGTTTGTTGCAGTTCTGTAGTCGGTTGCCGGGAAGATAGAAATCTATTTTGTATGCTCTGTAATTTAAAAAACTTTCTGTCAGCTTCTGTTACTCTTTTACGCCGTCCACTTTTTTTCTTGTTCAAAACCTCGTGTTTCTTTATATTTTTTGATTATATTTTACACTGCCGTTTTCGATATGTTTATTTTTTTCGCAATATTTTGCTGGCTATCAACTTGTTCACACAGCACAATGATTTTAGAACCTTGTGATAATGATATTATACCCATTTTTTAAATTTGAGTTTTACAACCGACTATAAATTTTAATTGTCACCAAACTTACTACTTATGTAAAACTTTTTAACTCTTCTTGTACGAACCACACTCTGCGACTATTCTGAATCGACTATTGTACTACTGTAATATTAGTTCATATAATTCGCTTCTACATTGTTTCCTTGGATTTTTCTTGTTTCTAATATACCGCTAAATATTGTACATACCCCTAATTATGAATATTGTTTATTTTTTAATAGTAGAGGAATTCATTTCAGTTATGTGCATTTAATGCTTGTACTAATATTCAATACAACTAGCAACATGTAAGTACACTCTGTAATACATGCAATACCCTTTCCTTACGACCCAAGTAATTAAAAAGGTAATAAAATGTTACGAAAGGAAACGTTATGTAGGTACTGTTCGGTATCATATTCCCAGTACTGTATACACAGTAACATCGACAATATTGACATTACTAATTTATGTTTGTTCCAAACAGAATACGAAACTATCAGTAACAGTTGCAAACTATCAAGATTCTTTACATTAATAATTATTGCCATTCCAACACACTAAACTAGAATTTGCATACTAAAATGTGGTGTTTCAAGTAAACTAATCATCGATTGGAAACTTTTTGCTGATAGAACAATTTGCGAATTAAATAAGATTTCAGGGGCTTTCACGGCCGGTCATCATAGTGGTAGCTATTTCCGGGTTATGCCGTGTCGCGTGACGTTCTCAGTTCTCAGTTCCTTTGAGAATGCGGACCACAGCTGTTCGCGAAACGTCAGGTGTAAACCATGAACCGACACGGCGTAACCCGGAAATAGCTACACTTATAATTTGCGAATTCTTTCCTGATTTTCAGAGTCTGTACTTTACGCATGAGTAGCTTACTTTATTTTACATTGGTAATAATTTCGAGAGCAGTTAGTAGTTAGTTATTTGAAATGACAGTTTGAGAACTGAAATTTTGTATATATTGGAAATATTTTTAATTCAATTTCTTTGCGGTAGAAAATAAAATTTGAAATTGTTTTTTAAAGCTTTCCCACAAGGGCAAATTGCCAACAGTTGGCAATTAGTTTCTGACTGCGCATGCACACTAAAATAAATCTGCAAACTATCACAAACTGTATGTTGGAACAAACCTTATACCACACTTTCTCCACTTACAAATTATTACATGTAGAGCTTTATTCGAATTTTATTAATCACTATTGATTATCTGAAATTACAATTGAATTATAGGCTATTGTTAGACACCGTAAAGAAAGAAGATTTGTGTTGAGTTTACCTGTATGAATATTAAAACTAACAGCATTGTTCTATGTTTCGTTTTTGGTTCAAATTGGTGGTAAGGCGCACTATTACAATGCCGCCATTCAATTCTTTTGTTTTCAATGTCGTACCGACACATCAATAATTGAGCTACAAAGCTTATATCCTTTTTTGAAACGAAATCATGTGTACCGTACGTCTTTCTAATGGTGTCAGGTCAACAGTTGTCTTAAATAGTTCGCATTATGAACAGTTAATATTACGACATGTTAATAATTACTGCCCATAAGAGGAAAGATCCATTCGTTAAACAGCGTTGGGTAACCGTCGGTATAAAGAAGAAGACCGAGATTCTGTACGTGTGCACGTACAATTTTTTCTCAGTACTCGCATACTAAATATACATATATTATTGCTTAGAACATTTCGACGGTCCAATTTGGTTTTATAATTACATTTTTAAAACGAGCGGCTTTAATGCACACGTTCATTGTACGGATGGATAAGAGGGAATCGAGAGTAAATGAAAGCAATATATGCGGGACAACAGAATGAATTTGGCTTTAACGAACACACATGAATCACTTCCATGATTGAATTGCAAATGTATAAATATTTGGTAATCATAAAGGTCGATATGATTTAAATACAATGCGGTTAATGTATCAATTACAAATGAATTCAATTCTGTAGCAGTTCAAGATACAATGTCATGTTGACCTAATTTCTTATTGGACATAATATGATTAAACATTGTGATATTATGCAGATATCAACATAACTATGTAGAAGCAGGTCAAAATGGAGGCCTTATCATTGCAATATTTAATATTGTCTTATTGTTCATTATTATCCACGCCATGTGCACATGGACAAAACATACTTCTCCCATCGCTTACTATATTGCGGTTTGCAAATAATTTACATATATTTTATGGTCTTTTTTATTTATTTATTGACCTGTAGGTGACAATATACAGCGAATTAAAGAATTATAATTAAGCATGTATGTACAACATGGAATGTACTTAACAGTTGTTATAACAGCATTTGTTTGATGCGATATTAACCAAATGTACCGGATGTGTCTTAGAGGTAATAATAGGGTCTTTGACAGCTATATATCGACTTTTGATGTTGTTATGTCATTTAATGAAATATATAGTTTTATAATATTAACTTTTATTAATATCTCTCTGACATTTATGACATATGCGAAAATACTCATAATCTGACACACACACCGTGTTGCCATACAACATCTTCCCTTTTTCTTACATAGGAACTAAAAACTAATTTAATTGTAAACTAAACAAGAACATGATAAAACTTAGGTTAATACATAATCATTATTTTTTTGAGGAAATTTGGTGGTTCTTTTTGATCTAGTTAACTCGACAAACTCTTCCTTTGACTTCTGTTGTTGAGTTTTCTCCTCTGTTCCACCAGGGTGCATTAATTCCTTTATTACTGTTACCATCTCTTTGGCGTATTTGTAACTCCTGCATTGCTTTCATTTGCTCATTAAGCAACGTTCTACTCTCTGTTTGCTTAATTATTAATTCCAACAACTTAGGATCCATTTTTTCTATTTCAGTTTCCTTTCTCACTTTTTTCATAACGTTAACCTTACTTTTTTTTCTATACTCTGTCTGTCTATATTTAATATTTAGGTACTTCCAATATTATTTCTATTCTGCCGACTTTATTTCACCTGACACCGTGTTATGTTATTTAATGAAACATATAGTTTTATTATATTAACTTTTATTAATATCTCTCTGACATTTATGACATATGCAAAAATACTCATAATCTGACACACACATCGTGTTGCCATACAACAGATGTTATATAATTATTAACAATGTATTAAAGGGTTTATATATGTTGTAAGTGCAAATTTATTATAAATACTAAAAAAAAATATTTGTATCGGCTTGTATTTCGTGCTCATACAATTAAGTCATCAAAAGAAATGTATATAAAAATAAAATTATTTACGTGCATTTCTTGTTGAGTTAGAGCTTTGTTGAAAATCCTTTACGTTGTATCACTTCTGTACATCTGATACTTATTGAACAAAAACTAGAACATGACATTGGGTTGGAGTGATTTTCCTCGTCCTTGATTATATCCCACAATGAAGCTTTATTTCCCGATTTCCTCGTTGCAACTGCTCGTTTTCTAAAGCCCCGTAAATTTTCAATTGGATTTGGGCCAGGCTTTTGCGCTAGCCATTTAAGAATTTTTATTTGATTGACAATTATGCAGTCCTTAGCGACAGTGTTTAACGTCATTAACCTACTGTAAAACTCAAGATAATGGCAAATTGTCGGCATAGACTCCATTCGTGTATTGTAATGTTCGCCTAAAGTTTCTCTCTAGATGATACCGCCATCTACCCTTGAATTCAAGTTTTTATACAAATGTTCTTCGGCGACAGCTATTGTTTTTCCAATATTTTTCTTTGCCAAGTTCGGTTTCCGTCGTGCGATTCGCTCATTTGAGAATTTTCCTAGCAGTTGTCTGCAGACCTGACCAGTTGTCTATCAGCTATCGGTGTTGTCTTTCTAGGTTTTCTGCTAGTAGTGGATAGCGTTATTTACCTTTACTCTTGAAAACCCCAAAAGTTCAGTTACTTTGTGTAGTGCTTTGGTGTTTCGCAAAGCAGTTCCACATGCTCTTCCTTTCGTGTTTTTTTATTCCCTTACCCTCCATCCTTCATCTTGCTTTAATTTAAATTCCAAATTTTAATCTCCCTCAATCCCCTTTTATACAATTGTTTTCTCGTCTTACATGTAAATTTATACTTAATATTAACCACGTATTTTTAAATACATAAATTTGAATAGTTGAGTAAGGAGAATGTTTTATAATTTTGATTTTATTTTCAGCTAAATATTAAGCGGTTGTTCCTGCAGTGTGGGACGTGTCGTTGATTCCCTTTCTTGGCACTTTACTGAACACATCAGGCAAACCATTTTCAACATACCGTTTAGCGGCAACTGTTTTCTGATCTTCTAATTTAATTGCTGCCACCAAATCTGTACTTTCCAAAAATTCTATGTACATAACTTTGTTCATTACTCGTTGTTTTATCACCATCGTCGGGTTTTCCTCATCTTCATGTATCCAGACTCGGCTTTCTTGGCGAGTGAGAACATAACAACACGGTATGTACTTTTCATCGCCAGTTACAACGTTAAAAATAATTTGATGGTCTCCAGAATTCACCATATCTAAAGTTTGTTGGCAAATTCTAACACGTGCCTTTTGTAAATTTGTCAGATGATGGAGTACAAACCGAGTTACAACCTTTTTCAAATGTAAATGAACGTGCTATATTGATATCACTTGCAAGCATCCAATCTTCAGATTGAACTCTAATATTGCATAGATAATGTGGCTGTCCTCTTCTTCCATCTTCTTCACCGCAGCAATGTTTTCTGAGTTAACAGCAGTTAAAGGGGGGCCAGTTTCATTTCTGGCTCCCGCCGACTTGCAACCACTTTCACATTCTTTATACCATCTGTAAACAGTAGCCGACGATGGTGCGAGATCCCCAAATGCCGATTTAAACTTTCCTCACACTCATACGCGCTCAACCCTTTCTTGAAATCATAGTTAATCTTTATGCTATAGTTTTCTCGTGATGGTAATTCCATTTTTTCGATAACAGAACTTTATTATGTGGACTATTTCTCAGACACTATTCAATCCAATTGCACATACTAAATTGCAATTGACAGATAAAATAATGCATAATGCATATGATAAAATAATAGATTAATAATGAGTTGCTTTGCGCGGATATTCATTTTCTGTTTGGCTGCTAGTGCTTTAATTGGATCGAAAAACAAACGAATGATTATCTGTTTACGAAACGCTCGTTGCAGTGTCCTAGAATATGTGGTCTCTGTAAATTCTTACAGCATATTTTGGAACATACTCTACAGATATGTCGTATCAGTCATATGGCAACATGTATACTTCTTTGTGTGATCAGAAACTTGTGTCTTATGACTGTTGGCAAACAGTATGAATGTTTTATAACGTAATAAGGATTTAATTGATTGCGGAAGAAATGTAAAAGTTGATATGTACATATACTTTGAATCAGAAACTGTAGAACAAAAGAACATGTTTTTTTTCTATTGTGGAGGGTGCTAGTCACAGTGGTTTCTTTAGCTACACTGTTTACTAGTTGTATAATACTACTGCTACTGCTGCAGTATCCGGAGGAAAATATAATTGTGCTTTCGATTCCCTGAGTAGCCCTATAATCATTACATCTATCGAGCGACAGACAATAACAGAAAAGCCTAAAAGCTACCCAGTACTGCCTTAGTTTTTTTCGAATTTGATTCCAGTGACATCGTCCGACCAATCAATCACAGAATTCTTTTAAGGTAAAATTAAGTAAATTAGTAATAAAAAAAACTACTCCGATTAATTTGGTGCGTTAAGTTGACCTGGAACTATTTCACACAAGTCGGTAAAATAGTTTTTTTTTTAATTTAATTGACAGAGGGCGATATAATTGGTGGGTTTAAAGTTAAGATTTTAATTATAGGAAATATATTTTTTTTAATTGTTAAATTGGTATATTTGTTTCTAAATTACAATTAGGTGGTGTGTAAAATTAATTAGAAGTATTGTAGTTATTTATAATAAATTGTTGATTTTTTTTAAATTGCATTTTCTTTATTGAGAATGGTGATATTTTTTTTGAGTGTTTTTCTTAAACAATTTTCACCAGTGCTACTCGTGGACGACCCCTGAGTGGGCTAAGCCAGGATCCTGAGAACTCTTTTCTATTGTAACTCATTCGAGGATTTATGCAATACCCACTTTTATTTTACAGCGAATAAAACATTTAATAGTAAAGTAATAAATGAATAATAAAACGTTTTCTAATAATTTATTGTAATATCCGTTTCAAATAGTAGGTTGTTTTTGTTGTTTGTGTTTAATTTTACTGGTATTTTATCGACTAATGAAGCTTTTACTTTCAACAGTTCATCGACCTATTAATATTTGAAACGTCATCTACGTACAATTATCGGGTAATTAAACCATTCCTATTACAATTTTATGACCTGTATTACATTATTATTATAAGCTAACGAGTAGGATCGTGACTCTATGCCGTGTACTACAAATACAGTATGTATATGTTTATAAAGCTGCTTTTAGTGCGAACAAAAAGAGCGGAAGTTCTGGGATATAGTGCGAACAAAATAACTAATTGATGCCTGTATGAGATTTCTACAAAACCAGTCGACACTTTTACAATTTACAGTCTCTACAGAAAGAACGTCCCGGGTGTTTTTAAAAGAATCCAACAGCCATTCAAAAATTAAAAATTAGTTAACTGATAACAACGACATACAAAATACTACTACGCATTATATTAATAAGGGGTTCAATCGCCAACGTTGTTGATAATTGCCTCACATTGTTTGGGCATGCTTTCTACTAACTTCTCTGCTTTAGATCTTTGAAGAGAGCCATATTTTGCGAACATGGTGAGACAGCTGTTTTGCTGAAGATATAAATTGTCTTTAAAGTTTACGTTTCATGATGGACCACACATTTTCGATACAATTCGCGTAGGGTCACTGTGGTGGCCAATTCTGGTTACTACACCATGTTCATGTTTCCAATTGAGTCACTGACGGCTGCGACGTTTTGGGGCCTTATCTTCAGTGTCTAAGTTTTATTTGAGTTTCAAACCACTTTTTTATAGATCTCAGAAGTCCTGTTTTATACAGCTTAATCATCATTGTGGCGTTTAAATTGCTGCAGCCGTCTTTGCACAGATTGGAAAATGGTGTAATAACTATGGATTGGCCACCACAATGACCGGACTCGAATCATATCGAAAATGTATGATCCATCAAGAAGCGTAAACTTCAAAGAAAGCATAGGTATATCTTCCGTAAAACAGCTATCTCACCATGTTCGCAAAACATGGCGCTCTCTTCAAACATCTAATGCAGAGAAGTTAGTGGAAAACATGCCCAAACAATGTGAAACAATTATCAATAACGTTGGCGATTGGACCACTTAATAAATTTTTAATATTTGTATGACGAAAATTGAAAAAAATGCGTTACAATCTTATGCGTTATAAAGCTGTGAGTAAAATCATCAAATTTATTAGTAGTACATATATTACTAGTATATTACTTATATTCTGTATCACACGGTAAAGAGAAAGTGACAATATAGTATATCAAACACATTTCACATGTTACCATGAACATATTGTATTTTGTAAAATAGACAAGCACATATCTATCTCAATCTCGAAAACGACTCCCACAAATATCTGCTGTAGAGACAATAGTCTATTGAAACATCTATCAAGTAGAAATTAATTCATCAACCACAAAACTAACTATAATAGAACATTGAACAAACATTTTCTCTGGGGTAATATTTTAAATAAAGTTACTTTTTCTCCTAAATCTATTTCAGTTTTACTAAACTTTTTATGAAAAAAAAGGAAAAAGAAACACTATACCAAGTCTAAAGTAAATTGCAAGGGATAATTAAATTCATCATTCATCATTCTCGGCAATAGATTCTGCATCTGTCTCTCTCTGATACTAGCATCATACTGCCACACTTTTTCGTGTTTATTTAAAGTTAAACAACTGAATTAACGTCTGGCAAATTACATTTAGATTTATTTATCCGTAAATAAGATAATATTTAAATGCCAGACATTATAAAATACTTTGAATTTTTTATTTAGAAAAAACGAAAATTCGCGTCTGGCATGTAATTAGCAATGATAAAAATGTCTGACAATAAAAAAATTATGTCAGGCAAACCTATCCAAAGTGACAAAATTAAAAATTACACTCCTTAACATTCTTTTAAAATCTAGGATTATTACCTGTACAGGTAGGGTGCGCACTAATATAAGCAACCGCTACCGCCAGCCAGACGGCTCAGACTCTAACCGAAGGAGCAATAAGGACAACATATCAAAAAATCAGCTGACCTGAAATTCTTGTTTTTTAAACGTTGCTAGCTCCCGTACTATTAGGTATGTCATACTAGGTAAGCAGACTTTACGGAGACTATTTCCCAAACCAACGTTTACCAAATGAAAAAACTTTCAACAGGCTTCATATTAGATTAAGAGAAACAGGATCCTTCAAACCAGTAGTCCGAGATCGCGGCAGACCACGAACTACAAGAACTTTAGATTTGGAAGAACGTGTGTTGAATCGTGTTGAAGAAAATGCAGGTGTTAGTTCTCGAAGACTGGCATTGGCGGAAGTTGTCGATCATGTGAGTGTATCGCGGATTTTAAGAACTAATCAACTTTATCTGTACCACCTGCAAAGAGTACAGGGACTTAGTGAGAATGACTTCCCATCACGGGAAACTTACTGTGTATGGTTGTTACAGTCATGCGCCGCCGATTGTCTCTTTCTGACGTTTATGGTCTTTAGTGATGAAGCTGGCTTTACAAGAGATGGTATCGTCAATTTTCATAATTTACACCAGTGGCAAGACCAAAACCCTCATGCTATTATTCAGTCCAGACATCAAGCGCAGTTTTCATTAAATGTGTGGGCAGGAATTATCAACGACTTCTTGATTGGTCCTTTCTGGGCAGAATTATCGTCATTTTTTAGAAAACGACTTACTAGGTTTGCTGGACGATGCTTCACTAAATGTTAGAGGACGCATGAGGTTCATGCACGACGCTGCACCGGCTGACTTCAGTCACACAGCACGCGAATTTTTAAATGCCGTATATCCTGGAAGATGGATTGGTCGCGGTGGACCTGTAGCGTGGCCTGCACGGTCTCCCGATTTAAATCCTCTCGATTTTTACATATGGGGACATTTAAAACCTATAGTATACTCTACTTCAACTCAAAATATTGAGGATCTTCAAGGCAGTCCGTGGTACGAGGAGCTCAGCAGTGTGTTGCTTCCCGTGGAGGTCATTTTGAACATTTGTTATGATTTATATTAAAAACTCCCGTTTTCTGCAACCTTTTTAAAATAAAATAATAAAAAACTTCAAGTGGCTGTAACTCAGTAACGAACCATTGTAGGACATACATATGTTTATATAAACTTGTTTGCTTATTTTGAGTTGCAGAAACCGTCCATGTATAGCCAGCCCAACATGTATTAACTGTATTATTGTTATTCACATTTACTACAGTGAAATGAAATTTTCTGTATCTCCAGATGACTTACTGATCCAGATTATAAGTGATGCAGAAGGTTGTATCTTTTACTGATTTAACGGAGATGTTCAATTCTTATTCTTTTAAGTCCATTTTAATCTTTTATTGTCACTCTGGCATTAAAAACGGCGTTTTTGAGGTGTAAAAGAAGTGCGACAGTGTCCATCTGCTCTTATTTTAATTAAAAGGATAACTGACGTAGTTGAGGAATCCAAACTTTATGAACGTCCTCGGAGCACGTAGATCTTGTAATTACCTTGCCAACGGCATTATTTGAGAAATACTTCAGCGTCTAAAAGCACGTCGAACCAGTCTATATGAGCTGCAATTTAAATTACCAAGCCAAGTAAATTAAGAGTAACGTTGGCTATATAATTAATTAAACAACTGTACGATGACTTACACCCTATTAAATATAAACACTAATAAATTCTTTAATGCGCTCTTTATTAACATTTGTAACTAATACTAGAGACTAGCAACCAGGGTATTTTTCACCATAATCGTTTAGTTTTCTCTGTACATACATACATACATACATACATACATAAGAAACTATGCTGAGAACCTTAGAACAGTCCTAATGATTTTCTTACACAGCAGTACAATCCTCCTCTTCTACATATAATGAATGTATGTTGTACAAACTTATCAACAGCTATGTATACAATGACGATCTCAAGTACACTAGTTACATTTTGTTTCAATTTTCCAATCTAACTGTCACCATTATCTACTGTAAAAAGCAAACGTACTAAATAGTCGATAATTATTTTCGAGTAGAATGTCTGTTAACGGAAAACAATTAAACTGTGATTAACATCAATCAGTGACACGCATGTAGGACAACCATCCTTTGATTCTGTCAGTTTGGCTTAATTTGCTTTACAAATCAGCGTGAAAGTAATATACGCATACAAAAACTATGTCGTTACGTGCTGCGCTTGCTTATTGACGCAACTCGATACTGCCGCCGTGTTGGTTTGTGCAACCAGAGAAACTTTATTACCCGATGTAAATGAAACATGAAGAGGCTCGATAAAGACTATTACAAAATGAATACTTAGAAATATTGCCAATTAAATTTATATGTTACATAGCCTGTTCCATGTGTTACAGCATTTGGGATTAGTTCTTATCTGTGTTATCAGTTATTAGTACTGGATGTTAAAATTTGTTGTACGATTTAACATTTAAAATAATATGCTCTAACGAGAAAAATAGTGTGAGGTATATGTATAACCTTAATAATTAAGGAAGATTGCTTGTTTGTAAAAATGCTCCTGACTAGTTTTTAATTTTTCTTTTCCACTATTTTATAAGTAGGGCATATAGCAAATGCACCGTTGATATTTCAGGTATAGCCTACAGAACGGTAGAAATTTACGAGTATCTAGTATGGTATGCTTCACGTAAAGTTTTAAAATAAGTATCTAAAAGTTAATTGCTTCAGAGAAATACTGGAACTTATAACTAGGATATAACTACAATATTATGACGCATATTTCCGCTACTAATAAATTAAGAGCTCCAATTCACTTGAAACATCAACTTTTAATACACCGCATATGTCGTGAAATAATTAGAATTCTAGAAGTTTTCCTCGCAATGCAACTGCATTCCACTGATATTTTCAACGCACGCCATTCCGTTTCGACCAACTTCCAGGAATTTTCCTTCCATAATCGCAATAGTTTTGGCTATTTTGATAGGAAGAAAGGTAAATCGCGCTTTATAAATAAAGAAAACGTGGTCCAAGATATCACAAAAAAGGCGCTGGCGAGACCAAAGAAACGGCATCGCTCAAGAAGGCGTGTCAGCTCCGATTCTATTTAACATCTACACCAACTACGAAGCAACACTGGAAGATACAAAACACTCTGTATACGCAGATGACTTCCACCGCGGCTCAAGGAAGAATCTTTGAAGAAGTAGAAGCAAGGTTAGAGAACGCCTTAAACGTCATGTCTGCTTACTATGCAAAGAACACACATGACTAGCCAATCGCGAACTTAATGTCGCTTGGAATGGAAACACCATGGAGCACACAGATAAACCCGTATACCTTGGAGTCACACTTGATCTCTAACTTACAAATAGCACTGCAAAAAAGCCGGTAAGAGGTGGCTACGAGGAACAACATAATAAAAATACAATTAATAAAAGTAATCGACAGTAAGTGGGATGCTAAACTTGAAGTCTTTATAACGACGGGACGAGCATTATGTGCTTGCCAAGAAGGTCGATGCATACCTCAACGAAGCTTGCAGACTGGGTGCATGAAGGCTGCAGCGCTAGCCAAACTTTACCAGATAGCTGGCTTTCACAGTCCAACTTACGCAGGAAGGCGCACGAATTTAGCGAGAAGTTTACGAAAACATTCGACAATCATTACCCCCTTTTCGAGCAACACTAAGAGTCTCAAAGGTTAAAATCTAGACGTCGATTTCTCAGCAGCGCCCTGGATGAAGCACCCGCAAACTATCCTCTGTCAGAAAGGTGTCACGCACACTGTAACCTTGACGATTTATGACAAAGCAAACCCAAAGCATTGGTCATGGTCCAATATTGGGCCGAGAAATTGTAGAATACTCCGTACACGAAAAAGAAAGAAGTATTTTGTTTTTTCCAAATGACAGTGTTTTTGACGTTTTCAAACCATTCAACTATCCACCGAATATTTTTCACTCACATTTATGAAAGTAATCTTTTGCTCGCTCACTGCTGAAAATGAAGAAATGGAAAAAAGGCAACTTAAGACGAGTCTACGGAATATATGTATTTTGTATTCACTCGTCAATTTATTTTACCCACTCGACGGCAAGATATTTTCAGATTGAAAATATCACAATAAAGTCCACTAAACCGATTTATAGCATCTATTGCTTATTGCCCTAACGCGTATGTTCTCCATGGCGACCTTAATTATGGTACCTAAGATACTTGTGCTTTTAGATATTATATAAGCAGCTAAAAATTTTTACTATTCTATGCAATGTGTAAGCACAAGTATGGAAAAATATAACTCTTGAGAACAAAATTGAGTAATAACTTGTAATCCTATAATTGCATCTTTAGCTTATAGATTTTCCATTTCGTCCATCGCAGGTCAGCAATACATTAGATTCCGTATAGAACCGACGATCCACCGTAAAAATCCAATTCTATGCATGCTGTAAGTGGACTAGCAACAGACTGGCACTGTGGGATATCAGTATGCGGTAGTTACTTAACACTGGCGCGGCCACCGCAATACTAGGTCATACTCTTGAAAACTTTAAAACATGTTTCAAATCAATTCTGGATCTAGCCATGAGCACCATATCGTCCGCATACGCCAGGCACTGGTGTTTACATCCATATATTAGGCATTTGGTTTCTCTCCCGCGTTCTTTCCTGGACTAAGATTAAAACAGATAAAAGCCGTTAGTGGCGTATATATATCAATACGATGAAATCTTGAAGAAGCTAATACAAATTTCAAGTGATGTCATGTGTACTGCTAGCGTGCTATTTCTAAAGTTTTTGAAGCGCTTCTACTTTCTCACATCAGAATCTTTCTTAAATGGAACCTGTCTATCAGCATTTCATCTTAAAGATCACGAATATATTAATGAGTGTTGTGGATAAAGGATCTCCTTATCGCAACTCCTTTTCTAGGATGAATTCCCTAGATAGCCTGCTGCCTTATTCTGCGCTTTTCTCATCGTCATTCACACCAGCCTCCTCAACTTTTTCGGTATTAATAGATTTTCAATCGCTTCATAGAACTTGCTTCTCTTGAATGTATCATACTTCTCATAGGCAATAGATATCATGTGTGGGCTTAAACTTTATTCATAAGCATTCTGTTGGAGTTGTTTCATAAAAACAGTTTCTACATTTGGCAAAATAAAAAAGATGTAAACCAACTTCTAGGTAGCATTGCCGAAAGCATGCGCTGTGGTTACAGTTAACACTTAGGTAGCAATCGCTGAGGCCACATATTTACATACATGTCTTAGTTTTGATATTTATATAAGGGACTGCGTTTGACTATAAAGTTTAAGTCAAAGTATTGGACACTTGCTGGACATGAATATATGAACCGGCTTGAGTTCCAGTTTGATTACATTCAAATCTTTAAAAAAATACAAAGACATCGATTCGATTTTCAGTTACATGTCTGGCCTAATCCTCTTAAAATTCTTTTGGGGTAGTATGTGTTACTTTCGCCACAGTAATGTAATTTATACCATCTTATACCACAGCTAAAACGGCAATACTGCTGGCACTACAACACTTACTACTGAGTGATACATTTACCAAATTCGTGTAATCCTTTACACACACATAATTACACATCAAGAGGGTTTATGTTAAATTTAAAGCAAGTTTTAAACTGGTGCAGACACGCCCTCCACGCACAAAAAAATATTTATAATGTTAAGGAAATTTCTATTTGTTAAACTGTCTTATTGACACTTGATTGATAAAATGTATATATCCAACAACAAGGGCAAAAATTCGGCTAATGTACACTCTTGGAAAGTAAAGATTGGACACTTTCATACATTGTTACATGGAAACTGTCCAATCTTTACTTTCCATGAGTGTAGATAACAGCCATGTCAAAGCTATAATTATGTACTTTGTATAACTATATTATAACTATATTACCTAGCATATTTGAGGAATTGTCCTTTTATCTCAGTGAAATCTACTCTTTCTGTTCTGTCAGTTACTACTACTCTTGTATATTCACAGATGACAGAACTTACATAGATTTTCACTAGAAGAAATTTTAATTTGTACATATGTTCTAGCTGAACAAATACTTTACAGGCAATCCTTCGCCCCATAGTAGGTTTCTTACTGCGGCATTGTCACTTTTAAGTACAGCGTGTTTATTGTTATTCAATGTCCTCTCGAGGCAGTGGAATTTACGATGTAGACGATTTACTTCCGCGACATTCCTATTGCCTCTGATACGAGTGCGGTCTTGGTTGCATTTCACATAAGGAATCTAAAGTAAAGAAACGATATTTGCATGTCAAATAGTTTCATCTAACCGACTACGGTACATATATGTACACTGTGTATGATCTGTTTATTTAAAACTAATTTCTTCTGACGGTAATAAAAGTAACCAGCTTGAAATTCAATGTAGCAGTTAGTTTAACAATTAACTGTAAGAGATTACATTACTAACACGATATATTGGAGAATATGGTGAGATGAAATTTACATATTCTGGCGAAAACTATTGATAGAACTCATTACGTGTATGTATTAAAAATAATATATAATAATATATAATAATATATAATAATAATATATAATAATAAGTCTATATTACCTGTTTAATCTTTTAGTAGTTCACACTTAATTGTAATTTATTTGTGGAACGTCCTCTAATATTTAGTTACGGCAATTATTATGTCATGTAAAGATAATAAAGACTAGTGGGGCATTTATGAAGAACTTGAACCAACCAAGGAACACGTCCACCATTATTGTGGTGTAATATTCGAAGTTACAAACTTTAAAACTACGAATGAGAACTTGAAGTTAATGATATATATTTTATCTCTTTTTCGATAACTTCCCTATTGAAATAACTTTCTGCTACCTTTATGTACTTATCTATTTTCCAGATATTTTTCCACTTTTAGAACAATTCAAACATTATTAATAACATTATTAATACGATTAAGGATCAATTTATTCCATTTATTGGAATAACAAAATAGATAATCTCTTAACATCTGCTTCTCCATTCTGTATTTTCTCGTAGAAGCCGTACCAAACGGTAGCTTTCTTGCCATGACCACCTTCTTGAACGATTTCTTGTGGATTTTCTGCAGACCAAATTGTAGGGTTTTGAGTATTGAGTCCACCAGTCAGAGCAAAATGTGGCTCGTCGATAAAATATGCTCAGTGACATTAGAAGTGTTTTACCAAAAATCAATCATTTTTGTAACTTGATTTTTGAGCAATTTTGCAAGAAATTTTTAGGAGGATGGTGTAAAGTCGATAGTCTCCTCTCCATAATATGCCACACATGTTCGATTGGGTTTAAATCCGCGTAACGGGATGGCCACGGCAAAATACTAACGCCTGCTTCTTAGAGAATGTTTATAGTTCGACGAGTTATATGGGGACGTGATTAGGCCCCCCCGCTCCCTCCCCCCCCCCTCCTTCTTCCAAACTATTACTGTTCTTTCAATCTCTTTAATCAAATTGTTTGAGTCGTTTGAACTTTTTTACATGAATTTTAGTTTGAAAATAAAATACGAAATTGACATTCTCGTCAACAATTATAATGACAACGCTTTTGTTTCCGATAGATGCAGTGCAATCGCCTACTTTAAGCAATTAGGTTTCGCTTACTTTTTGTTATTACCTTAATTTGTTAAAAAGTTATATACCATTTAAAATATATTCTTTGCTTTATGGTAACCTTGTACATTTAGTATCATTGTGTATTATGCCTCACTTTATACACGCATGACATATGTATGTCGTTACATGTCTCTAGGATTTGTAGCTATTTTCAACCTTATGTTTGTTACGGCAGAGTTGTTAAGGATAGTATCCATCGATATTCATGTGATAAAACTGCAGTTGAGAAAGTTCACTACTTTGTTCTGCACTGTGATTATCTGTAGTAATAGTAAAATAGTACTTATTAGGCATCACTTAGCATGAACTTTGTACTGGTAGCGTAACGTTCTAAATTAGAGGGGACTAGAACATTGTTCTGGTTGTCTACACCTTCGATATCTGTACGTGGAATGATAAAGTGTGGAATCTGTTAGCGATATTCCTTTTGCATATATAATGCCACATTTGCATAACACAGTAGTATACAATGATTATTATAGACATCGAAATAATAATTATTCCCAATTACTATGGGTGCAAAATCTTAAATTACTAAAATAAATTCGTACTTGGCCGGGCAACCACCGAACTTTTTAGTATTTGTAATGTTTGTTGCATGTCAAATAGTTTCGTCTAGTTTCTAAATTACAGCTAGTACACGGATATAGGTATTACAGAAGAGAATATTCTGTATATGTATGTAAACATCATAAACGCGTCCGTTTATTTACCTTCTCTTTTGCTAAAGTACATACATATGGGGTGCTAGGTATCCTACAAGATTACTATGATATTTTATAGTAATAAAGCGTCTTAATCTGTTCTCATTCAAAATTCTAGATTCAATGTGCTATACACTGTTTTCTTTGTTTTTAATATCTGAAAATGCTTTAGTTATTTACAATAAGGAAGCCATTGTTTGTTCCACCGCATACACACTACTTTCCCATATATAGCAAGTACTGTCTACTGTTTGATCTACTGTGATTAAATACTATTAACCTTTGAAAACGTGCTTGCAAAACTTCCTCTATACGTTATTCCACGTAATAATGCGTTTGGCGCATCGTGCATTTGTAGAGTATATTGTGCTTTTATAATTTGATTAAAATTACTCGCTCTCCATTAAAGAATAGCTTGAATAGATCGAGTATCGATTCATTCTATCTACAATGCATAATTATAGTAATTCTTTTGTGTAGGCATTTACGCTTAAACTGCAGTACCGTTGTGTTTATCCGAACAAAACAACGTAATTTACCGTCAAACTACCATGTATTGCTCGCTTGACGTGATAATCTTCGCATTTTGGCGAGTTGATAGTTTATCTCGTTCCTATGTAATCATACTACAAACTGTTAACTACAGTGTAGTCCATAATACTGTTTTCAAAAATTGCCTTCTAATTGCAATGGACAGTTCTGTTATATTTTGCACACGAGTATTGGCATGCATACACATATGTATATTACAAGCTAATTGAATTCTCTCCCAAACAGTCATTCTACGTTATCCAACGCCTACTGTATTAAGAAAACATCTTTTTTTTTGAAAAACTATGACATTGTTACTAGGGCTGTCGAAACCAGTTTTTTTCAGAAACTGGGTACCCGTCCAGCGCACTATCCGGTTGCGGGTTACCCAGGTACCCGGTTCTACAATCGGGTATCCGGTTTCGGGTTATACCTGGTGTCGGATAATACCCGGTTTCACATAATACTCGGTTTCGGATACCAGGTTTTACTCGGTATTCGGTTTCAGGTACCCCATTTCGTGTATCCGGTTTCAGGCATCCGGGAAAATTCAGGTGCTTTACATACAATGACTCACAGACAAAATCATACACCAACAGGGAACATAAATTTTATTTTAACCAAACAACGCATTACTAAAAAACACAAAAATGCTAGGAGTAGTTGCCAATAGAATAAATAAATGTGCAGTTTCAGTGTACATACATATATAAAAGCAACAAGATTAAAAAAAGTTTAACCTAGATATAGGCAGCTCATAGCCAGAATTATACACTCTAATTATAGTGATGTTTTTATTTGTAAAACTCAAAATTAATATTTGGTAGGTTATCCTCAACTTTTCTTCGCTGCTACTAGCCGGGATGGCCTTGATTGTATTAATTATTCTGTTAATAGAGATGGTATTTTGTACCATTCCTGCTCAATGATCTTTCGCAAATCTTCTTTATTTGAAATTTCGTGCTTGCATATGTTCTTCTCCAAATAATCCCATGAATGTTAGATAATACTTAGGTCAAGTGAATGGAGAGGTGTTTGCAACACTTTAGGGCAATTGTATAACAGCGATTCTTTTGCAAGATATGAGGAATGTTTTGAATCGTTATCCGCATTTTTTTTTGTAGTTTTTGGAATACCTAAATTTTTAACACTTGCTTTCAAATTTCGTTGAAATACATGTAAATATGTACTGCCATTTATAAATTGGAATATCTATAAAACGTAAATTGCCCACTACTACGGCGGATACCTCCATACCATAACCGAGCCATATCCGTTCATATAGAATATATATTTTTAATAAGGCTTATGATTTTGGCTGTGAGTCACTGTACATAGGGCACACATAAACTAACAGGTATCATTGTTAATATAATGACTGCAATCCGTAACACTTCTACTCCCATTGCACCAACTTGCTCTGTAATATTGTCTTTTTATTCATCATTGTTGGTCGTGTTCTAAACAGTAAAATTTTTAAATAAGATTCAGGTAATCTTGGTGACTACTTATGCAAATATCGGACACCGTTTACAGTTACATATAGGTGCGGCTTCTCCATTTTGGATTTTCTTAGAAATACGGATCGATGACAAGATCAGCTGTAAAAACGCATCAAACGGAGACTTTCTTGTCATTAAGACCTTCTTGAACGATATCGTGTGGATTTTCTACAAGCAAGATTTAGCAGCATTTTAGCAGTTTATATCGATACACTTTGCGTAAAATTTTTCAAACTGAGTTATACTACACTTTCAATCGCATTTGCACTGCTGATTGATAGTGGATTAACTCTGGCTAAGTGCTGATTGCCATGAAGAATCTCTGCAACCTCGATATCACCAACTCTTTCCAACTCAGTTATAGACCAAGTTCTATCCAGTTTTGTATCAAATTGGGGTACGATTTCATTTGACAGGGCCTCGCTGTTAAACTTATTCTCGTGCTAAATCTTTGTAGTCCAGCGGTGTAATTTCGGCCGCATTTATAATAACACCGAACCAAACCAATTCTTGTTTGTACATCTATCCTATTACAGTTTGAGTCGTTTGAACTCTACGTTTACTGGAGTTTTAATTTCAAAATAAATCTCCAAATTGAACGATTTCGTTTTGACACTCGTGACAATAATTATAATAACAGTGGTTTTTTGTTTCCTATAGATAAATTTGTTTCCTATAGATAAAGTAAAATCCCATTGCTTAATTTGAATTTTAATTTGTTTAATTATTACTAGTTTCATTATTTTCATTTGTTAAAAAGTTATAATATTTTAACATATATTTCTTACTTTTTGATAACCTTGTATTTAGTTATTCAGACAAGTTTTTCCAGTATACCTACATCTTTATCTCAGACGTCGCAAGAGCATCTCTGATCTATTCCGTCGCTACAATAAATGATTAATTCCCAAAGCCAAGTTATCCCATGAACAACTAAAGCTGTTAATATTTCTTTTTATGTGTGTATAGCGGAATGATTACAGATAATCAGCAATTACCATTATTTTATATCGAGAATTTTAAATTACCCTATCTGACAACGAGGAATTCAAACGTGATAAAACGTCTCTTCACCAGAATGGTTATAGCTGAAGCAGAACATAAAAGGTTACAAATAGGTACCTTTATCCACCCAGTCCTAAGGGAATCCAAAAAACTAATAATCAACTAGACACTATCGTTCTTCCCTTTCTTCTTCTCTTCGGTAGAATTCGCTGTAAAGAAAACACTTAAACCCGTAAATAAAGCTTCTGACACTTTTCTTTCATCAGAAGATACTCGTCGTGCTCTCTCTCTCTCTCTCTCTCTCATATAATACAGAATACAGTCAACCTAAACAGAACGACTTCTTGATACCGGCCGCAAATTTTTTTTGATCATTTTTTGACATGTGTTGTAGGCAAGTCACTTCAACTTTTTCCCCATGAAGTTATAGAAGCGTTCGAAATGCAGGAACATGTCCAGAAGTTTAGTCATGTTTATTGTTGCCCTCTCCCTACCATTTGGAAACTCGTCTAACCAGATATTCATTTCGTCGAGAGCTGCCCGACAATTTTGAAGAAGGTTCTGATGGGTGGAACCCGTTACAATCAAACTGGTATCATCTGCATATAAGACCACTTTATCTGTGACAAATTGCGGCAAATCATTAATATAAATGATAAAAAACAACGGACCCAAAATTGATCCCTGTGGTATTCCCACCGTACTATCGATGGACGAAGAACGATAAGATTCTAAAACACCATTTTTATCCATATAACGTACCTCCGTATAATGTGAACGATCCTCCAAATACGAGCTCAACAATTCCACCATGTCGAAAGCCCCGGTCAGATTACAAGCAATGCAAGCAACATGTTTGCCTGAATTAATGTTAAGGAGGATGAAGTCAATTGTATCTGTAAGAGCTGTGGTTGTCGATTTGTTACTTAAATACGCGTACTGATCCGATGAAAGTTGGTTGTTGACTACCAAAAAGTTCAGCAATTGTGTTTTCAATTGTTCTCCGCGACTTTAGAAAGAGCGGGGAGAATGGATATTGGTCGATAATTGCCTACGCATGAAGTCTTTTTATGAAGAGGTGTAATTTTTCAAATTTTAAAACCGTCAGGAAAGATTTCAGATTAAAAAATACAATTTATAATTTGTGCAAATGGTTCGCTAATGAAGCCCGCTATTTCTTTTATAATGGTTATAGGAACACCAACGTAAACAGTAGCACCGCACCCTTATTGTTAGACCACTTATTGTGTCAAGGACTTTGCTTTCAGTAACGGGATGAATAAACATCGAAGCAGATTGATTGGGTTGTATTCTGACACCAGCACTGGTACAATTTGAATTATAACTTGAAATGCAAATGCAAATTTGCAAATGGACTGTATTTAATCTACTTTTAACATAGCTATTTGTTATCATGTTTCAAATCGCTTGCTAGTCATGCCTATCTATTGCACACAAAATAAACATTTATTTACTTTTAAAAACGTTGAAAATAATCCTCGTCTGTAATTAAACGTTGGGTCACTATTCCTCTATACCTATTATTATATGTAAGTACATACATATGTACGATACAACAATAGTTAGCTATGTAGATACATATATTAATTCTAATCGCATAAATGGAAGCACATTTTAACTTCAAATAAATTTAAACTGATTAACTTACATTGAAAACGACTCGACAAAATAATTTCCAAAAAGCTATATTTTTCCTGCGATGCTAGATAGTTGCTAGAAGAAATAAAATAAACAAATTCCGCAATATATTCTTAATATAATAATAAAAATGGCATAACTAATACACACTAACACAAAATATAATTAGATATCGGAAACTGGATAGCTCAATCTGTTTGGAAATTCTTTCATTCTTCGCCATAATTTTGATATCTGTCAGCATTTACAGTTACACTCAATATACTTATGTACTTCTTTCAGCCGAACTTTAGCGCTTTTGTTGAATATCTGAGATATTTATAAAGTAGATATTCAGATCCAAACCTAAGACGCTTTTCCTTGTAGTAGCAAAATCTATAGCGCATTTATATCAATAGCTAAATTTTGCATCAAAATTCTGTGAGTACGGTTAGTATTAAGAAAAATGCATTACTTTCTTCTCGATGATTTAAAACTGTGCTGGATACTATTATATGTGCCAGAGCTGTTATAAATATAAATTTCAATGAAAAGAAAAATGAATTGCGTCATCGTGTTGTGATGATATAGTACCGTGGTGGTTATTCCGGTATGGAAGTAACGTTGGTTTTACTTCGTCCGGAGTTTTCCCGGAAGCCTACAATTCTGAAGTTTTCGCTAGTGAAATATATAACTGCCTTGGGTAAACAATAACAAATATAACTTTATTTTTACTGTCAAAGACGATATGTAACGTGACCCACTTGGAATGCAATGCAACACTTGCCAAAATTTCCAATGAAGCTTAAGCAAAACGTATAAATTTGATCACGACAATTCGACACAATTTATTTACGTTCATATGATATTTTTAGGATCTTGTAAATTATAGGAAAAGGCAAAATTGGTGCATCTGCCATAATTAAACCAATACTTTTAAAATGTTTTACCCAAAAATTTGGGGATAATATCTTATGTTGGATAGAATCATTCAATATTTATTTGTTTAATGTATTTTTAAGCGTTATAGGTATATTCCATATTTGTTATAATTCCATATCTTTTAACGTCATGCTCTCGTCTTATTTATCTATGATTGCTTTGCAATTGTTACTTTATTATCCGCAATTAAATTAAAGCCGTACATTCTTGTATCTTAATCAGGCAAAATGCAGAAGTGTCACAAGGTAATTATATATACAGCGTTAGTAAAAAGTCACGGAACGGTCGAATAACTTTGTTATTTGAAAATTATGATTTCTGAAATTTGGTATGGGGGTATAGTTAATATAAATGCATTTTATGCAATACAGTTTATATTTTTTTCACTTTCGATTTAATCGGCAATACGTCCAACTTTTTTTTAAACGGAATGCCCAGATTTTTTTAACACTTTTGAATGCAAAATAAAAAACTACGTTCAGGAAGTATTAAGATGTTTATTTTTATTCACAAGAAAACAGTTAAAAAATTAAAAAAGTGTCCCAATACAGAAAAAACAAGGTACCTTTGAAAAAAGTTGTTGTTTAGTGTTTGCATTCTTTTTGCCGTCACATTTGACAATTTTAAAAGCGTTTTAACTTTTGCATCGCTATAAATTTACTTATTTTAGACATTGACACATTTGGAAATGGCAGTAAAACTTACTGAATCAGAACGAATTGAGATATTAATGATGCGTGGGTACGGTGATCGTCAACGTTCTTTTGAAGAGGTTCGTATTTTGTTTAATACTGTTTATCCGGATCGTCACATTAGTAAAAGTACAGTATGCTGAACAATTCAAAAGTTTGAAGTCTTTCGTCAGGTGAAGGATTTACCTAGAAGGGGACGTCCATTAACAGCAACAGATGAAGAAACTAGTTTGAATGTGTTACTTACAGTGGAAGAAAATCATCACGTGTCCACAACAGAATTAGGTCAAATTCATGAGATCTCTCAAAAATCTGCTCATAAGATTCTTAAATCAGCAAGAATGAAAGCCTATAAAATGTATCCCGTCCATGAGTTAACTGAAGATGATCCAGATCGCAGACTACATTTTTGCGAAACAATGACGGAATTGATCGAGCAGCAGCCTGATGTTTTAGATCACATCATTTTTTCAGATGAGGCAACGTTTTGTCTCAACGGCACTATGAACAGACATAATTGTCGCTACTGGTCAATTGAAAATCCGCATTGGATTGAAGAAGTCCATTCACATCGTCCTCAAAAGGTGAATGTCTGGGCTGGTCTTGTTAGAAACAACATCATAGGACCATTTCGTATAAGAGGAAATTTAACTGGCAACGTCTACTTTAATTTATTGCGAAATGAGGTTGTTCCAGCACTTGCGGCCATCTTTCCAAATGCAAACATAGGTGATCACCCTAATGCACATTTTTGGTTTCAACAAGATGGAGCTCCCCCCCCCCCCCCCC
>SMLS01069995.1:0-19281 GCA_004785975.1 Popillia japonica
AAAATCAGTGTTATAGACATGCGTTTTGGACATGTTGTATTACTGGACATTTTTATCTAGTGGAATATATACAACATTACTATGTCTGAATAAATTATTGTCAATTCTTTAAACTGGTTTTCAATTCTTTCTTGTTTTTCGTATTATTATAATTCAAAATGCATCACAGCATGTTGCAATATCTTTGAAGTAATATAAATGGTTACGTAATTATCGTAATATGTATATTGTAGTTTAAACTGTACGTAGGATTCAAGATATTATCAACACTGTGTAGATATATGTACAGTATGTATGTATGTAGTTACACTTCCAATGAATGTTCAACAGTAAGATATTTTCTAGTAGTGTGGCAACTGTACCGTTACTTTTGACAGAGCACATATACAAATGGTGCAGCTGAATATTTTGCACTATGAGCTCCTTGTAGATTTTACGACATATGTACATACATCTATCTTGAGATCATTGTTGATTTCTACTCTGTCTCACATGGCTAGCTAAATTATGTAATTCCTGTCCTAAACAGATAATATCTTCTTTAGGTTCTTGTCAAATCTAATCCACATGACCAATCTCATACATTAAGCTTCACAGCTGTAGAAAACGTGTATTATAATCGCCTCTCAAATGAATTTTGTTATAGGATTATATTTTTTTTTAGATTTCATTCTAAGTGTGTAGTGTTTATTTGGATTTATTCATACTACTTTTTCGTTGTCATCTTTATATTGTATGTTACAGATTATTCAGTTTTTCTGTCACATGGTCGCCTGCTACACTAACACTATATGTATGTATGTATATGTACTACCAATTTTCTGTAAACAGTGGTGTGTCAGATGCAAATATTCGTTTTTGCATTTGCTAAATTCTAATTTAGCTAGCTTGATGCCATAATTGCCGAATTAAGTAATGGCAAACAAACCACCACAACATTTCCTTTACTCTGAAGTAAAGACGCTTGTGTGGACAATATTCCTTAAAATCTTCTATAATAGATTCTACATACTTGATAACCAATGGATCCTGCAAATTATGTATACATAGCCCACCTGCTCTAAATCTATTACTATATCTATTATAAGTATATAAATAAAACCAGTCACCGAAGCTAAAGGGTCTTCCAATAGGGACTCCCAAACTTTGACAGCTGGTAGCACCTATATCGTTGAAGCTAAATCTGTCAGATTGGCTGTAATTTATTAAATCTGTTTCGCCAAATCACCACGGACGGATATAGGTAGCCTTCAATAAAACGGGCAAATGATATAATTGTTGATCTTCTTGTTTTATCGTCCTACCAAGAAAACTATTCGCTGTGTGATCGATAAATTTGAGGCCTCTGGTTCAGGAAGCACTCATACGATGACGAAACACAACATCTGCAGAAAACATCGTCTATGTCCGTGAGAGTGTGCAGGAGAATCCGAGGCAATCGATTTCGAGTCGCTCACAAGAATTGAGCCTTTCGCATACCACAAGTTGGCGAATTTAACGACACGACTTGACCATGCAGCCGTACAAAATTCAACTGACACAGGAGCTGAAGATAAATGCCCATAGACAACAACGCGTGCTCGCTGATTGGGCCCTGAAGCAGTTGGAAACTAATCCTAATTTTCATCAAAAAATCAGCGATGAGGCTGATTTCCGGACGAATGGGTATGTCAACAAAGAAATTTTTCGAATTTTAGGACAATATCAATCTGTATGAGATCGAAGAGCGTTCAATACAACCCGAAAAAGTCACTGTTTGGTGTGGATTTTGGGCGCGCGGCCATCAACGGCGAGCGCTGTAGGAAGATGATTACCAACTTCGTTTGGGCTGAATTGGATGATATGGACATCAACGACATATGGTTTCAACAGGAGAGCGCTATGTATCACACAGTTCATGGCCATATTAGACACTGCACGAGCGATCTGAGGGGAGGGTCACGTGGAGGTAATATGAACTGGCCACCGATATCGTGCCATTTCACCATGTTAGATTGTCTCTTGTGGGGTTTTCTTAAGTTGCGGATCTATGGGAACAATCTATAAACCACAGCAGCCCGTCAAAGCAACATAACCCAGGCCATCGGGCAAATTCGGCCTGACTTATGCGCATGAATCCTGGAAATTGGACATCCCAAATGCGCGTCAGCAAATGAAGCCGCGGTGGACATTTGCTCGATGTTATATTCAATAGGTACCTAATGGCATCAATAGGTCTTTCAAACGAATAATTTCGATGATACCAAACGCTCACTTTGTTTTATTTAAATTTTAAAATAGGAGGCGTTTAATGAAATACCCTATAGTATATATTATAAACTTCATTACACGACATTTCAGGAATATTACTATACCTTTGCCATGAAAATATGATGTAATATCCTGTGCTATGTAATAAAACCAATTCTAAATTTTAACGAAGTTGGCTGCGGAAACAATGAAATTATAAAATTAATTAAACTACACGAAATTACACAGGATATGAATAGCAACATATGTTTTGCTTAATATTAACGGAATGTAAGCATACAATATAACAATGTTATTGTGGAGCTAAAATAGATACTATGTAACAGGTGCAGTAGTGTACATGACAGAAAAGTGCGGGGCTCTCTAGCACGAACTTGAATTGTAAAAAACGTCGCATAGTTATATGCAAAAACAATCCAAACGTGAAAATAGGAGCAGGCAGGAGTAGCATGGGGCTACTAACATTGTAAGAAATAACTGTAAAATTGAAGATATCTACACATTTCTTACTTTCATGAAGGGGGTATACATATACATAGGTATACAGGGTGGTCCTTAAGTTCGTCGGGAAATTTTAGGGTGCAATTCCTTGGGTAATCTCAAGAGAAAAAGTTCTTATGAACATATGTCCTAAAGTGCACCGTTATAGAGATACAAGCTGATTTATTACATAAAAAAAAATTTCAAACATTTAGAAAACGGTCTAGGAAACTGTTGTATTGATTGTCATGTTTACGGCATTTATTTGTACTTACGTAACTGTCATAAGTATTGTTAAACATTAATTAATTTGAAACTTCGTACCTAGAAATCTTTTTTGTAATTATGGTAAATTATACAAAGGCTGAAAGGGCAGATATACATTTTGTGTACGGTCTAGCAAATGGAAATAGTTATGAAGCAAGGCGTATTTACCAACAAACATATCCTCGAAGCCTTGTACGTTGTGTGGAAACCTTCAGTAATATCCACCGTCGTCTAGCAGAAACTGGTACATTTGAGAGAAACAAAAATACTCCGCGAAGACCTCAAACTATAAGAACATCCGAATTAGAGGAAGCTGTTCTGCAGCTAATCGATGAATATCCAGAAACCAGTACAAGAAAGTTTGGTGTTATGGTAAACGCAAGCTATCAAACCATCTTAAGGATATTACACGAGTAACAGTTATATCCTTTCCAGATTTAATGAGTACAGGTTCTTCTTCCGCGTGACTTTCCGCAACGCTTAGTTCTTTGTGATTGGTTCCGACAAAAAGCTGCCCAAAATGCGCAATTTCGATCCTACATTCTATTTACTGACAAGGCGAACTTCTCCAGAAATGGAATTATGAATTTCTACAACAATTATTTATGGTCAGATGAAAATCTGCATGCCATAAGGGAGATGCACTTTCAAGAGCAATTTTCCTTAAATGTATGGACGGCGATAATAATAAATAATAATTATTTAATTGGTCCCGTTTTCCTTCCCGTTCGAATTAATGGTGCATCATATGCTATTTCTTGAAAACGAGTTGGCTGGCCTTTTAGAAGAAATTCCCCTTTTGATCCGAAATGAACTTTGGTTTATGCATGACGGAGCTCCAGCACACTTTAGCTCGGCAATTTTGCAATAGGACATATCTGAATAGATGGATAAGTCGAAGAGTGGAAGTTTCGAATCAGCGGTGGCCTTCAAAGTCACCTGATTTGAACCCTCTAGACTTTTTTCTGTGGGGACATTTAAAGTCCCTACAACGCCAATCCAAGATCTCGATGACCTTAGCAATAGCATAATTGTTGGATGGAAACAATTCGAAACACTCCAGGACTTCTTTAGCGTGTGAGTATACCATTGAACAGGCGGATAGAAGCCTACATATTAGCTGTTGGTGGTCATTTTCAACAGTTCTTTTAGGGTTTATTGTAACCGTTTCTTAAATCTTTGAAATAAATAAAAAATTGAAATTGTTTATAGGATGTTTTTTCTCGAGGTTACCCAAAGAATCGCATCTTAAAATTTCTCGACATACTTAAGGACCACCTTGTAGTCAACCAATTTTAACCTGCGATAAAGTGGTTACAGTTCATTTAAATGCGTTCTCCAATTGGAATGTACGTATTTCACAACGGCTGGGATGTGTGCGGTAACAGGATAGATGATTTTGCAAACAATTTCTGTTGAAACCCGTTGACACAACTTGTTCTCTCAATTTTACTGGAAATACTGCGTGCAATATAGTTCTTTTAATCTAATTTTAAAGCACACGTCAATTTCGTGCAGTATAAGGAAAGCATCACAGAATTATATACATAAACTAAACAAACAGTAGCCGAGCCAGTAACATGAGAAGAATAAAAGGAGCACTGGAAAATGTTCCGCTACAATATCTAGTTCTCTGTGAGTTAACCGTAGAAAAATGCAAAGGAAATAGTCTCTTTATTAATGTTTAAGTGGCACATATTTGTAGCGTCCTTGCCGGGGTACGCTTTTGCAAATTAGTTTGAATTATTGCGATCCATGCATCATCAACAATCAAATTTTAGTATACTGGCGACCGACATGACAACAGAATAATCAGAAGAGACAACAGCTTATATTTCTATTTTTGTCGTTGTACCGCCGCCGCCGCTCGAAAATCTTGGATTCATTGTGTTCAAATTCACTATGTTATAATCTATTTTTAACGAATTTTATTGTGCCATATGCCATAATAATTTTACATTGCATACTGCGATGAAATGTCAGTAATAACTGCGTGAATTCCAGATATCCGTTTGATAGTACTTTTGGATTTGGCTCAAGTATCCATATTTGCGAAAGCTCAATAAGTTACTGTAATGAATTATAAAACTCTACGACAAGATGCATAATTATTTGCATAATATTATTGGCAGAAGCACCTATGCCGCTTGGCGTACAAATATAATATGGCACTTCTTCTGTTACATTAAAGTATAGAAACAATTTGTTTGCCTCGCTTCTACCAATATCTACCTTCACTTATTCAATAATAAAGTTATCACTGCAATTCAACTGGAGCGAGTACAGTAGCATATAGATGTACATACATATATTACCTCTGAGCATAACCTCCTGCATCATATGCAACTAAAATAAAATTTTACGTAGCGTTGGTGGCGCATGAAACAAACAAATGCGATTTTATCAAGGAATTTACATACGTATACGTTGTGCAGGCGACGAATAGGTCACTTTTCATATAAAATTCAGACAGCCACTCTAAAAGCCGGAAAGTAGGTCGTCCAATATTGTACACTCTTTCACAGATGTACTTGTTGTAAATTTGACCGTATTTTGCCAAATACGAGCCTGCATGTATAGTAATCGTACAGCACACGTTGTATAGATATATATCGATGTATCAATGCAGTGTATACGATATAAAATGTATCGCGAAGGGAAACCTTCCCCATGCTATATTTAGTTGTATAAAAATTTTATGGCTATTCCCTTTCGCTACGATACCCCCTCATATAAAGATACGATTTCTCTACGAATTCAGTTGTCACAAAAGATTTTATTAAGCTAGCTTCTAAATATTAAAGAAATTTAATAATAAAAGGATTATTTCGTTGGTACCCGAGAATATTTTGTATTAAATTAATTAATATTAAGTTAAACTTACAATTAGTTTAATGCAAAATCGACAGTGTGTATGTAAGGATTACCCAGAATCCTCTCAATATTACAACAATGTACGTCTGCAACCTTAGAAATATAAACCTCAGAAAACCAGCCATTAAAATCCATGGAAGAGATCATACACTATATTATAGCAGCAAACACTACGAAGTACCAAAGTAAATCAAAATAAAAGGTAACTACACTAGGGATTTAAGGGTAGGCATTATGGTACGGTATGGTTAAGATATATTACAACAGGACGTTATGAGAGAACCTCTTTATAATATATGTATATAAATTAATGCTAAATAAAAATAAATTACTAATGGGCACCAGTATATAATAAATAAGTTTCCTGACCAATATTATATATGTCAGCTACTGCAATAAAAATTGACTGTTAATGTTCTTAAAATGAAGGGGGGGAAATTAGGGTTTTTAGTGAAGATAACATGAATTTCTTCTTAAACACCCTGTCTGAAACTTCCTGGTCTACTATTTTAGAATGTAAAGATGACATGGACGTAAACCAACAGTGGGATGATTTTATATCGTGCTTTTTGAATATATTCAATCAATCCTTTCCAATTAAAAAAATTATGTGTGGAAATAATCCAAAATCACGCCACTTCCGTTCACCTGAAGTAAATACTTGCAGAGAAAAACTTAGTACCTTAGCTGTTATATCCAAGTATGATAATAGCTATAAAGTTCTTTATGATAATGAAAAAAATTAATTATTTTGCTAATTCGGGTGAACACGCGGGTAGCGATCCTTCTACATCGATTGCGATCGCCATTATGGAAAATCCATGTACCTTTTCATTTGATTTGGCGACTCAAGCTGAAATTCTAGTTATTGTAAAATGTTTTGCAAATAAGAATAGTTTTGGTTATTATGACATATCTACATCTGTTGTAAAAAAATGTATTGAACATATTATTAATCCTCTTA
The DNA here is from genome assembly GCA_004785975.1 of Popillia japonica. Taxonomy (NCBI): domain Eukaryota; kingdom Metazoa; phylum Arthropoda; class Insecta; order Coleoptera; family Scarabaeidae; genus Popillia; species Popillia japonica. The sequence goes on from SMLS01069995.1 coordinate 6,836, forward strand.
CTGTCATAATTAACAACTCCTTTAAATATGGCATATTTCCTGAGAGCTTGAAAATGGCAAAAGTAGTACCCATTTATAAAAAAGGAGATGCTAACCTACCTGAAAGTTATAGGCCTATTAGCGTATTACCCGCCTTTTCTAAAATTTTTGAAATACTTTGTTCTAATCGCATGGTAAGCTTTTTCAATGAATGTAATTTAGTTAGTGTCAACCAACATGGTTTCTTGAAGGATAAATGTGTTAATACTGCCATTTTTGAGTATGTAAATGCTATTTATAATGGACTTGAACACGGATGGTTATGCCTGGGTATTTCTTTGGACTTTTCCAAAGCGTACGACTGCATAAATCATGAAATGCTACTTATAAAGTTGGAAAAATATGGTGTACGTGGCGCATCCCTGAATTGGTTGAAGTCTTATCTATCTAACAGAAAGCAATTCGTTAACATAAATACTAATGGAATTAATAAAAAGTCGGACGTAAGAACTCTCTCACCTGGTATTCCTCAGGGTAGTGTGATGGGACCCCTACTGTTTAATATATTTATGATTGATTTTTGTGAACTATTTAATAACACACCACACACTCATGTGAACTATGCCGATGATAACTTCGTCCTAATATTGGCCAAAGACTATTCTAGTATGCAGTCTGTCGTTAGCGATCTTGAGTAGAATTGAACAATGGGCCTTGTCTAATCAACAGAAATTGAATATGGAGAAAACTAATTTTATATTGTTTAGGACTGTTAGGCAAAATATTCCTCCTACCATACTTGATGATAACGATTTTGTACAGCTAAATAACTCAGTAAAGTTTCTAGGGTTGGTTATCGATAACAAATTAAATTTTGACGGTCATGTCTCTTTCTTATCCAAAAAGTTTAATGGTATATGCTATTGTTTGAAGATTCTAAAACAGTACATGGATATGCACACGCTCAAGTGTATCTACTATGGCATTTTTGTTGCAAATTTAAAATTTGCAATTTTATTTTGGGGAAATGCTTCGGATGCTTTAAGAGTTTTTGTTATACAAAAGCACGCTATGCGCATAATATTCAACATCCCGTTTAGGGAATCGTGTAGAGGCAAATGAATAGGAGAATGAATAGGATATTAACCTGCGCAGGAATATACATTTATGAATGTCTAATTTTCAACTTTAAACATAAAGCTAAATTTGTTGAGTATCTTCCTAATCATACATATAACTCCAGGAATAAATTATATAATTACCCCAAACATAAACTCAGCATGCTAGAGAAAGGACCTTCTTATGCTAGTATTAAGCTTTTTAATAGATTACGTAAACATATTAGAGACATTAATAACTATAAGGTATTTACTAGAGAGGTCTTTAACTTATTAATAAGAATTGAACCTTATACAATAAGTGAGTTCTTTAATTATTTTTAATTACTTTAATAATTGTTACTCTTGAATTTTCTATTATTTTGATCATCTTGTATTTTCCGTTCTTTTGTTGATATGATCAATGTTCGTTTATATTACTTTAGGTGGTAGAATAACCTAGCTAATATAGTTTCCTCTTTTGTAGTATTTATTTGTGTTTTTTCATTTTTTAGACTTGTTTCAACCCACTTCTGCATTCTTACATAGTGTATTTGGGTAATATGGTGGCAGTTTGAAATAAATGCTTATATTATTATTATTATTATTATTAAAATGCATATTTCGAACTTTCTTCCAAGTTTCAAAAATCAGATACTGACTACAAAAACTTCGATTGTCCTAAGTGTTAACTGATTTATGGATTTCCTTACAACACCTTCGCAAGTTACAATAAAAAAAGTCACAATCAATTAACTATCTGTCAATATGTGGAAATAGGAAATCCACCCAAAATATATGCTAAAAACGATGCGTAGCTGTAAAATAGTAGGTAATTAAAATTTAATTTTCATTCCATATGGTGATTACATGAACCAAACAGATGTTGCGAATAGATGAATATGTGTGTACTAGCGTATAAAAAAATCATCTCCGCCCTTTCCTTTTTGATGCTAGAAGCTGTTTCTACTAATACATAGATTAATATTTTGCTAGTAAGGTTGACCTAATAAAGAGGCTGTTAATATTCGTAGTTTAAAAACTGTTACTTTTGATAACTGGCCCAGATGCACTTTCCAGGTTCCACTGCTTGCATTTTTCTTTTTTTGATCGCTCCTGTGGCACATAAGGTTCTTATTCGTATAAAACAGAACCATTAAATTTTATATAGAGGGCGTATTTGAAATAAAAGTAAAAAATATTAAAAATGGTAAGATAGATGGTAATTATGTAGAATATAGATCCAATTTTTTTTTGTTCAATTACGACGCGAATGCCAAAATGAAAATCTCCCTTATAAATTGTAATATGCGCCGCCTATGAATCAAGAATATGTTTACCTCGATGGACGTAACGCAAGATATCGCAAAAACAGCTGTCGATGTTATAAAAACTACGAAATTACGCTGATGTGTCAGCTTTTTAAATAGCTTTGAATGAAGAGTTCAATAATATCAATGTGATTACGTATGAAAATGCTATCGGAGACTAATTAATAACGAAACTTTTATTTTAAATGTATCCAATCTATGGAATTACTTTACACAACGATTGAAAATCATTTAACTGTAGTAAAAGTAAAGCTATTGTTGTCAAATGAAGATAGTTTCTTAGTTGCAATGTTTGTAATCATAGTCGTATTTTCCTTTTTATTAGAATTGTTGGTTCCATGTCTGCAACATTATGTAGATGCTCTGCGCTAGATATATTAATTAAAACACAGTGGCGCGACGAAGATTTTATAAATATCTTTGTCATTTTTTCCTGCGTCTGGAAGGAAATTTGCGCAAAACATTTTAGATTTAAGTTTAATAAAATAATATCTTTCCATTTTCATAGTCTTTACTTTTATTTCAAATACACCCTGTATACGTCGTCGCTGTTTTCCCACGAATCACAAACATAAAGGAATGCACTTGTATACATATAAAACTTCACTGCAAAAACAATTTAACAGTCGAATCAAATGTCCGTTTTGATATTTTGCATAAATTAAAATACTTTATTTCTTGCAAATGTACCATATAAAGGAGCTATAGTGAGACTATTAAGAGCTTTGCAGAAGCATCATTCGTAAAAGAGCAGAGATTTGATCTTTCTCGTTTAAAATGTTTGCTGAAAGTGTGTGGAGCTTGGTAAACTATATAAATAATCAAAGAATAGAACAGGTATCATCAACGAACATGAAAGTACCAATTAGTAGCATAAAACATTAATTTTTACAATAAGTTTCACTGGCCCCAGTAGCACAAGGTAATTAATACATGATCAAACTCACTCCTAATCTGATATTCAATGAGGTAAATAAACTAAATGCACTGGTAATTATAAATAAAATAAGTACATAATAGAGACTTCTGCAAACTGTTTACAACAGTGTATGTATGTACACTCGTAAGTATAGATGGGAGAGTCCACATAAGAACGTATTGAAAGTGTCCAATCTCTACTTACCACTAACTCCTAAATCAAATAAAATTTAATCGAAAGTTTTCGTGGTCAGTTTTATAAACTTATTATCTTCATGTTTTGTAAAAAGTTAACGAAACGTGTCTTCAAGATGCCAGATGATGAGAGATTTGAAAATATATGGCCTCATATTTTAACAATAAGTTAGCCTCTCGCTACCAATAGTGTGCTAGAATGTAGTTTAAGAAGCAGCAACGCGCCTATTATAATCTTTCTGTGTAATTCTCATGAACACAAGGGTTTATTCATACCTTTGAAAAGACTTTATTTTCAAGAAACGCACCGTGTACACGGAAAGCGCATTCGCTTGTATAGAAGTTTATAACATCTTTTTGAAATAGGTATACATACTATGTTCCAATTATAATACTGCCAAATTGTTAAGTTATCTCTACAGCGATTTGTTCTGACAAATATTGACATAAATCACTCATTCACGTCATTATACAGGCTGATTCATTTTCGATCTCGCTTATTATTGAAGATAGACGGTAGGTTTAAATTTGGCGAAGTTTCTAAATTTTGTGCTTATTATGACCCCGATAAGAAAGTATGCTTAGAACACATGACGGTCGTGTTATTTGAAAAAAACTGAAAAATCTCATTTTCTTATTTTGCTTGTAGCACTTTGATTTGGTCTTGCAGAGAAAAACTAAAGACACATTCTCAATTCCACATTTGCTCCTCTATCTAATGGCATTTTAAAATTTTTATACGACATTTCTTTTCTTTGGATCATCATCAACTTTGTTATTTCTTATGGGCGCCATATAGGATTTTGACACAGCTAGAGATATTTTCTTTTTCTGATTTCAACGATGCAACAAACAAAATTTGATATTATGTGTTAATTGACAAAGAATTTAATTTGAGATTAAATAAAGTAGGTAGCTATGAAATTTCGAACTGCCAATCGCTTAAAATTGAGTATCGCAAAAATGAAAATCTATATTAAATAAGGTAGCCATGGAATTTTGAACTGAACTTGTACTAGTAACGTAAAAATCCCGAGGGACGAGTGGCAAAGAGAAACAAGATATGTTATGTATTTTTTTGCCATCGAACTAAAATACAACAATAGCGAGTACAAGATATTTAAACATTCCACCATAATAATAATAATAATAAATCATGCCTTCACATCGAGGTTCGAATCCAGTACCGTCGAACTAGGAAGCGAGCACACTAAGCACCGCGCTACTAGCCGATCAGTTAGTAAAATTCGTATTTCGATTTGCTTAATAAAAAACACATAACTTTATCTCGTTTCTCTTCGTTGGTGAACGCTATTTTTGCGTTACTAACGCAACGATAATTGACAGTTCGTAATTCCATGGCTTATCTTATTTAACATCGATTTTCATTTACACGATATTCAATCTTAAGTGACCCACAGTTTGAAATTTCATAGCTACCTACCTTATTTCATTTCAAATCAGATTCTTCGTCAATTAACACAGTATATCAAATTTTGTTTTCAACATAATACATGGTTGAAATCAAAAAAACAAAATATTTCTAGTTACGACGAAATCCAATATGCCGCCCATAAGAAATAACAAAGTTGATAATGATCCTAAGAAAACGAGACGTCGTATAAAAATTGTAAATACACCATTAGATAGAGGAGCAAAAGTGGCCTTGAGAATGTGTCTTTAGTTTTCCTCTGCAAGACCCAATAAAAGTGCTACAAGCAAAATAAGAAAATGCTATTTTTCAGTTTTCTTCAAATAACTCCAACGTCATTTTTTCTAAGGCTACTTTCTTTTCGCGATAATAATAAGCACAAAATTTAGAAACTTCGCCAAATTTAAATCGACCATCTATATTCAATAATAAGCGAGATCGCAATGGTGAGGATCGAAAATGAATCAGCCATAGCCCATGCGTCGACAAAGGCCGGTGCATCGACATGTTAACTTAAGAAATTCAAAAATCTCTTTTAGTTTACTCTTTATAGTTTTCCCATTTGCAAATAGAAATGTTGAACGTAGATATTTTGTTGAGCACCATTGCATTTCCAATTTGCCTCCGTCTCTAAAAACCGCTAAAACTTAATTGCAAAACAAATGGTTTCTTATTACTACCAAGTTCGACATAAAAAAACAAAACATAATATCAAAATCACTATCAAACGCAAACAATCGTTCTCAAGTATTCACTGGCAGTACCTATTCTGCCAACAAAATCGAACAGTGAATTTATACCTTTTCCAATTTAAATATTAACTTAGCTGCCCATTCCCGTAAAATATTAGAAATATGTACCACATACACCGCAATAAAATTCTACTAAAATGTTACTCTGAAAAAATGTTAACATTTAAGTGCAATTATTAAAGAAATTTAAAGAAAATTGTAAATATACGTTATCTAATATCTAAGCCATATCATCCTATAACAGCATTTACAAATTCCGTTTTGTACACGAACATCTTATATCATCTGCTACCTAAACAGCTTCACAACAAAGTTAATTAAGAATTAGTTTAACAAACATGGCATCATCTGCAATCGATCTGAACAAACCTGCTGATCATCAGCTGAGTATACAGCAGCTATTGTCAACAACGGGCGTTGGCATGTTGTAATTTAATCTAAACCCGATTTCTGGTCGGGTCGAATTCATTAGCAACTGTGTTTAAAGGGAGAAGGACAAGTACTTAATAGAGGACACTCACAACTTCTCTCGGGCTTATCCTCGGTTTTCTTTGAAGGACTAATAGAGGAATTAGTTATTTGACGTATTCGGGTGTTGAGTACACACACGGTGCTCGAACAAGCCACTTGACGATTGACAAACGAAATATTGTGATACGCCGTTAACTTTTCAGTAAAAGCAAAATAGGTTGGAATGGCATTTCTACAGGACGATTATTTCCTAAATCTCATTTAAATTGTATGTTTCAACCATGAAATAGTAGAACCCCGGCTAGCTATTAATATCTGCTAATATTTATGTACTTTAAAGACATCTAAACTTTGTTTGCCTTAATGATAGTAAGATTATAATAAGGAAGTTACAGCAAAAAAATAGATATTCTTCATCGCCACAAAATGCAATTTTTTACTACTTCAAATGGAAATACAGTCATTACACTTAAATATTTTTTTTAATTGTTACTTTAGCGGTTGGCCGTCAAAAAGGATTTCCTGCCTTGCATGAATTACGTGAATCACTTTTTTAAAGCAGCGGGTGGCCAACAGCCTTTAAAACGGAAATTCTTTTCCCCCGCATGTTTTTTCTATAATATTTTTCAATACCAAAGCTTGTTAGTCCACCGACTCAATTTACGTGTTAGCGGGTATTTTTAATTTTTTTATAGACTTTACTTCCTTTAATGGAAATCTAAAAATATCCGCTAGGTCAATTTAATCAGAGCCAAACATGCTCGAGGTAAAGTGACAGCAGCTCTACATTCACGAAATTGTTTACGCCTTATTAGCTCATTTTAAATCATGCGAGATAATTGCTAGAACTAGACCAGATACTGGTCATACGATAACAGTAAATATGTTACGATTTTTGTGGATAAACATGGAACAAGAAAAGTGTAAAGCAGTTCTTGCATCAAAATATGAGTTTATTTTTCGGAGCATATATTTCTAATAATTCTTATAATAGATATTATTGTAGATTATAATAATTAAATAATAAAAGTCAAATTTCTGAAAAATTTCTGAAATCGTAAACTACCAAACAAGCTATGTTTTATGCAGCTTATCAGTTGTAGTTACGATTTTAATAGCTGGCGCCAACTTGAACTGAGCAGCGAAACTAAATTAATGAGCCTAGCAAAGAAAATACTACAAAAAAAATAATGAGGCGATTAGGGAAACAAAAATAATAGAAACAGACTGAATATGTATACTGGCGTCGATGCCTTAAGCAACTGGTCAAGATTCAATTACATGCCTTAAGTATATGTATAATTCTGCATTAAATGTCAGCATTGTTTGAATGACTAGTTATAAGTTGACAGCTTCAAGTTAATGGCATTAACATTGAATTATCTAAGATAATTTCTACTAGCCTTTGTTGTAACGAATGGGGCACACAATCTTGCGTAAATGTAAACATTTTCAAGCAATGAAAGAGCTATAATAGACAAAGTTAACAAAATAGAAGAAAATTTGCATACCTTTACACAAATGATATAGGGTAGGGTGGGCCACCATGAGACATGGGCCACGATGAGACATTGAAATATTTCTGGTTAGGTAAGGTATAGCCATCTATTAGTCGTGTAGTAAACTAAACCCCATGTGCTGATTTACTAATAAAATTCCTTACGCCGCCGTCAGACCACTCTTAGTTGAGCTTGTGTCGAAGTAGCGTGTTGTTGTGTTGAATCTTTTTCGCGCGCTTTTTTACGATTCTTTGTGGGGAGACAAAATTCAAGGATAAAGGTAAGATATTCATACTTATTTTAAGGTTGGTTAATAAGCTTTCATTTCAATGTAACACATTTATAAAAAAATTATATTATACCAAATCAAGTCAAATTTTTTGAAGAACATGTAAATGGGCAACCACGAGACATATTCACGGAGCCACCTTAAGACACTGTCTCATGGTGTCCCGCGTCTGCAGTAAGTAATAAATACTTTTAATTAGTTTATTTTATAAATTCAAGATGTCCAGTGGTCGCAAACGGAAGAGCCAAAAATACAATCACAATATTAGATCCTTCCAATACTGATGAGCAACTGGCATCAACATCATCCGAAACACCTCGCTTGACTAAACATTCGCTTGGCGAGGAGAACTTATAAGTCCTGAAGTATTTCAAGGATACCTCAAAGCAGGAGAGAGAAAACTGAAAAATAGCCAACGTAAAAAAGCTACCAGTTGTATTCCTACCGATACCATTGAGAAAGAAAAGATACAAATTCAATACATGGAAAAGAAGGAAAACCGAAAACGAAAACTAAAAGAAAAACGAAAACTAGAAGAGTCCAAGAAACAAGCTGCTAGTAAGAATATATTTGGAGGAAAAAGAAAATCTATCCCAAAAAACAATACGTCTTCTGATGATGATGAAGAAAAAATATCGTTCGCCGATTCTGATGATTCAACAGACTGGATGCCGGAAGATGAACCTTGCGGATTTGAAGAGCTTTATAACGATCCGGAAACCGACAATTTTGTGTTAATGCAATTTAAAGCTAAAAATAACAAATTTTATGTAGGAAAGGTGACGAGACTTTTGAAATCAACAAACGACGTTGAAGTCAATTTTTTAAGAAAATCTGCAAAGGTCGGGAGTCATTTTGTTTTTCCGTCCGAACCTGATGTTGCAGTAGTTCCACTTGAAGATATAAAATTGATTTTACCGTTGCTATCTGTTCTGGGAAAAACCAAAAGACTGCAATCTTACTACAAATTTGAAATTAATTTTAATAATTTGAACATACGCTAAAAAAATTGTCAGTGTTTTTATATGTTAATCTCAGTGTCTATTGTTCTTCAATATTTTCTATTAAAAGTTAGTGTTGAATAAAGGTTTTCTTTAATTTTTTTAATTTCTTTCTATATTTCATCATGTCTCATAGTGGCCCACGTTGCGGGCCACTATGAGACGACAAAAAAAAAGAGAAAATTTAATTCTTTCCTTACAAGACCACAATTTGTTATATTTTTCGATTCTTCTAGACTAACGTGTAGCTAATTAGTAGAGAAAAATATGTTTATTCCATTATCTTTAAAAATTAATGTGATAATAAACCAAAATTTTTTTCCGTCTCAAGGTGGCCCACTCTCCCCTATCAAAAGCAATCGTAATGTATTACTTTTTCAACTGTTAGTTAATCATAAGTTAGCGTTATTGTTTTTAACAACTACCTATTCATATTTTTTACAACTTACCTTACCTTATTGGTGAGCATTGACTGGCGGTAGATTTCATTTGGCTTTCTTCCACTGCAGACAATTTGGAAGTGCTAGGCACAGTCACACCACACATCACATAATACATAACTTCACTCTATTTAAACACTGTAAAGTACTATTTTTCCGGTTCATTGGAATTATTGAGCAAATTATCTAAGCATCCAACTAGTTATATCGATACTGCGATGCTAAGCATTTAATTAGGTTTAGTGTTTAAACTAGATCCGATATTTAAAATATGTGCTTATCGTTCCTAATCGACCACTTCACTGCAACTGCTAGTCACTTTTTAGCATCCCCACTTTGAGGTACACTCATACAACGTTGTTCGCAGTAAAAAGACGTCTTTTTGTATATACATCTATTCTGGATGTTTTTTGTGGGATACCAATAGTCAGCATACGTATACATAAAATATACATACATTTTGAAACAATCGCAAAAACGATTACGTAGGATTTGAATACTTATTTCCTTGTAATGTTATTTGAATAGATATACTCTTTCTTGTAACTGTATAAAAGAACTCTATACCGAATTATATTCCAATTAAAGGTTTCAGTGAGGATATAGCCTTAACTAAACAATATTTTTTCTTTTCAAATCAAGCCAGTCAATAGTGTAATATTGTATTAATAATTGTGTTTAAATAGTAAGCTAATTACAATAAACTGAATTTAATATTGATACAGTATGCTTCCGACTATAACGTAAGAAATACCGGATGTTTCCATTCGATATATCTTTAAACGAAGTTGTCACCAGAAACACAAGTTATATTCGATGTAAGCGGATTATACTCCTATCTATTTTTCCACTGAAATGCTTGCCTACGATATAACATGTACCCTAACCACTCTTTCCTTACCCATGCAAACGTTCATTAATATTTCAAATAAAGCTACAGAGATATGCAAATTTTCCCTCATACAAAGTAGGAAGCGTAGCGTTTTACACGCATACGTGTATATTTGGTGATGGTATTAATACTACGGTGTACAAACTTCAGACCAAAACATTTAATCTCTTGATCAAGTTGCTTAAGTCGTTTACACTATGCAGTGCTATGGTATTCGTAAAGCTCTTTGTTAATTAAAATTTCTAATACATTTTACGCCAGAAACATGTCGAATCTAAATCTTTTACGCCGCCTAACATAATTTTAGCCATATTTGTTTTACTTTGGTATGAACTTACTAAGTTAGAGTGTGTGAGTAACGTGAGTAACATAAATTGCTGCTAAGAGACGATAACGCTAGATAAGAAAATACCTTAGATATTTCTTAAAGGAGCTAATTTATCAAATTGAAAAGAAAAAGCAAGCAAAACATGGAATAGAGGGCATTTCAAACATTTACGAAGAGTACCTATGCCTTGACAGTATCAAGTTATTAACTACCTAAAGTATTTCTTAGTAAATGCCCGCTTTATTTAGGTTCATAAAGTTTGGAATACTGGGTATAGCAGCCAAATGTGTAAGTCCTAGGATTTCAGAGATCTAGAATGGAGTGTACTTGACGGTGAACACCTAACACAAATACTACCGCGGAAAAAGTTACAATCTGTTAAAACTTATTAGAAACCAAAATTTCAAATTAAAATATGAAAAATATACGAGAATTCCAGAAGGAGACCATGTCAGCACCTGGCACGCAGATCACAGTTTTGTATCTCTTTTGTTTGAACGTTTAACTGCTATGCCCGATACTTTAAAGCTTGTGAACCTAAATAATAAGACATCTACTAAGAAATAGTGTACGTAGATAATAACTCGATGAATCATTAAGTTATTTTATGTACGCAAATGTTGGAAATGTTCTCTATCCCATGTTTTACTGCCTTGCTCTTTTCAATTTGATAAATTTAGCTCCTCTAAGAAATATGTTAGATCTTTTCTTAGAATTAGCGCCTCTTACGAACTATTTAAGTTACTCACGTCATACACTCTAAGTTGGTAAGTTCATCCCAAAGTAAAACAAATATGACTAAGGTTATGTTAGGCAGCGTAAAATATTTAGATTCAGCACGTTTCTAAGGTAAAATGTATTAGAAATTTTAATTAATAAAGAGCCTTACGACTACCATAGCACTGCGTAGTGCGGATGACTTAGGCAGCCTGATCAAGAGATTAGATGTTTTTGTCTGAAGTTTGTACGCCGTAGTATTAATATTGTCAACAAATATACACGTATGCGTGTAATACGCTACGCTTCCTACTTTGTATGAGGGAAAATTTACATATCTCCCTAGCTTATTTGAAATATTAATGAATGTTTGCATGGGCGAAGAAAGAAGAATGGATAAAGTTAGATGTTATATCGTAGGTAGGTATTTCGTTGTAAAAATGGATAAATGTGTAAGCCGCTTAAATCGGATATACATAACTTGTGTTACAGGTGACAATTTCGCATAAAGATGTGCTCAATGGAAACATCCAGTATTTTTTACGTTACAGTCGGAAGCATACTGTATCAATATTACATTCAGTTTAGTGTAGGTAATTATATAATTTTTGTTTGCGTCTTATTATTTGAATAAAATTATTTAAAACAATTACACTATTTACTGACTTGTTTGAAAAAATAATATTGTTTAGTTATGATGAAACGTTTAGTTGGAATATAATCCAGTATAGAGTTCTTTTGTACATTTTTATGAAAAAGTATTTCTATTCATATAAAATAAAATATTCAATTCCTACACAAGCGTTTTTATAAAACGTATATTATACATATTTCACAAAAAAACATCGAGAATATACTTATATACATACCAAAAAGACAGACGTATTTTTAATGCGAACAACTTAACGTGTTTACCTCAAAGTGGGGATGCTAAAAAGTGACTAGCAGTTGCAGTGAAGCTGTCGATTAGGAACGATAAGCAGAAATTTTAAAAAACAGATATAGTTTAAACATTGAACGTAATTAAATATTTAGCATTGAAGTGTCGATAACTAGTTACATGGTTAGATAATTTGTCTTATAATTTAAATGAACTAGAAAAATA
>SMLS01069996.1:0-27688 GCA_004785975.1 Popillia japonica
TCCTGATATCTACTTTCGTCTTAATACTAGTTTTAGTACCACATTACAATCATAAATTAAATCCAACTACTTCATAAATTTGACCTCTAAAATAATAATTTATCAAATATTGTTAGCATTCCAAGTTATTGCAAAAAAAAAACAAAATATGCTTAAGAAATTACGAATTGGTGTTTAAAACGGGAAATAACTTCACACACTTTTTTGGAGCAAGCATGCAGCTGTATTCTGTAATTGTAATTAATTAAGTTGTTAAGTGTCTAGAAAAAAAAACTAGTTGCGTTTTTTTAGCAACAAAAACATACTACACCAGAACTACTATGTAAGATTTATAGTAGAATGAACGTTTAACATTAGCGTAATGTAGACGCTAGTAACTTTACAACTTCGACTTTACGATTTCTTTGGCTAAACGGTACACTTCTTCTTCGAAAACGGGCAACTACCCATTTCAAATGACAAAAGGCCGCACCACCTTTATTAAACGTGAGACTCGACGAACATTAATTCTCAAACTAGTTTAGTTCTCTTTACCGTCTGTTAGTTGGTCTGACAGTGCTGCCACGGCAGAAACTAAATTCGGCGCACCCGAACTAGGGCTATATGCAATGTTATTAAATCATTCCCGGAGCATAATTTGCAAAAGGTTCCTAACTGTTCCCTCCTCCGTCTCTCCCCCATTATGTGTACCTGAACACTTTCTACGAAGGATGTGTCGGTAGAATATAGTGCATTCAAGGTAAGCGATTACTTCTGAAAGGTATGTGTTGAGTTTCGGAGAATGAATAGGACGGTTTGGTTAGTGTCTAAAGCTTCCAATTTGGAGAGCTGAGTAATAAGGATTATAGCTAAGAATAACGAGTCTGCTTGGATGCACTTAACATGCTAACGGGGTCTTTAGCTATAATGCAACTGCTGCTATTATCGTGACGTTTCTCGGAATATGTGCCCCATGGGAATTTGCACTCAATTTAATTTATAACCCAATAATATCGTGCCCATTCACATACATAAGTAATACTTAAACCGGTTATATTGCATTACGATCAATATCTTCCTCCTGTTCCGAGAAGTTTAAATAAATACGTAGGATTGGGACTGTTATCGAACGTAGAATAGAAATTAATTCGTAGAACAGTTGGAAATAGTATTGGCATTCAACTAACTACGAGCCTAAATATTTTATTTGCACTGTAAACGCCAAATTAGACGGCGAACTGTGGAAATGAGTTCACGCACCATTAGACATAGCCTGAAGAATATTAATTTGCTGTTTAAAGTAGTTTAAATGCCGTTAATAATTCTCACAGCTTCATTACAGCGTCAGTTTGATTGTATGCACTCCGTAAATATAATAAAGCTGCTCAAATTAGACCTGTCTGTTAAAACTTATTATATTTGCGAGATTGTCTAATCGCAGCTCGGCGCTTGTACGTCGAAAGCCGTATACGAATTGAAGATTGCGTTTAATTGAGAGAAACATAAGATGAACAAACGATGTCATAATTTTAGCTGTAGCTTTGTATCTCCCCGGTTACACCGTTACACAACACATAAAACGCTGGAGAGACGCTATCTATTTACTCGTCGACGTAAACGTGGATTCACCCACTTTCAGCAATAAAATCATAAAAGATATGAAGAAACGGTAAAATTAAGGGAATTAAATTTTTGCGAGGGATAAGATTGCACCGTGGCAGGTTCACTCTACCGTTCTCTGTATAATAACAAATGTTCCGTGAAAACATTAAATTTAATTGGAAAAATTCTGTTTGCTGACGGAGCGAGCTAGGTGAAGAGAAAAGTCCCAGATTTAGGGCACTACGTAGGTTTCACTTTAATCGTTTTTTTTTCAGTCAGATTTGCACTCAAAGGCGATGTGGTTTGACTACGGTTAAATGGGAATTAAGACAAATCAGACTGCTGTACCATACTACATCTGTGTTGAAAGTGTGTGTCTTGTAATTTTGAGACAAGGAAGCTCGGATTAGTGCCTTGGATAACTTTATACGCAAACTATCGTGGTAGAGTAACAAGTTAAGAAAGTCTTCCATTTTGTCTGCAGATAAAACGAAAATTCTTAGAGCCGTTGAGGTAACATCGAATTTCGGCTACCTTCTTCAGCAGAGTTGATTTATAAAAGAAACGCCAGTAGTATGAAGCATCCTCTTGTTTAACGTAATTTTTTTTCCTATTTGAAAGAACATTTTGTATATTCCGTCTGCCAAGCTTATTAATTATGATGAGATTAGGTGGCAATCCGAAGAAGGGAATAATTTGATTGGCTGATGGGGACTGGCTCAACATGGTTGCGGTTTTCTATGCACAAGGCGGACAGATGAGGACAAAATGGTAATATGGGTAAACACTTGGCTTTGTGTAATGCAATCCTAATAATTCGACTGGCATTCACCGTCTTGTAGATCTGACAATTTACCACGTTTCCCAATTGCATTGGCGCAATATTTTAAGACATTGGCCATACCATATATGAGAATTTTTGCCAAAAATTCAGTTCCCAAGTTCATTTAATCAGTGGATTGAAGAAAAGAATTCTGAATAGGAAGCCAGCAGCATTTCTTCAGCTTGCAAACTTTTTGTCAAAACAATGTAGCCTGAATATACTCAAATCTAGCCCGAGTAAGCGCGACTGGTGTCTATATTTAAAGACAAACATTTCAAAAAAAGAAAACATCCAATGTTCGTCCGGCAAAACCAGTTGATCTGGTTGAAAGGTTTTTGCAAACTATGACCAAAAAGTTAATAGTACTAACACCTATTACTGATAGACTTGATTCGTGTAATTTCGTTTAAAATAATGAAACCAAAAAAATGCTCAACATTCTTTGTGATTTAAGTGGAAAGAAAAGTACAAAATTGGCCCAACTGCACTCACCGGCAAATAAAGCAACTAAGTGTAGGATATCAATGTAATTTAGTGCTATGATTGTATGTATTAGTAATGAGGAAAACTACGTTACAACGGTATAAAGAGTTTAACTTGTAGTTAGTTCAGTGACTTTTAAGTAAGTACAATGATTTTTGTTTGATAGCAATACGTCAATAATCAGTTTGAGAAATATTTGGCCAGCCCTCTATTAGATGTACATAGGTCTAAACTACATCCGGTCGAAACAAATAAATAATTTACACTTGTTGCAAATTTTCTACACTAGCACGTACAGTCGGGAATTATTGATCACCTGTTCATACAAACCTAACACCAACAAATGGAGGTTAGGGCAGAAATTATTCTAAAAAATGTATTCTTAATGAAGCCGTGTCCTTGAAGCAAATGCACTTTCAAAATAATGTTATTCTGTACTGTTTCAAATCTTTGCTCAATTACTGGCAGACTCCATCCCAATTCTCTATTGCTCCATTGCTGTTCTGGTCACTGGTTTGCAGTGCAGTAATCCAGCCTCATTAGACCGTCTTCTTACGGATTTCCCAATTATGTTCTTTCCACTTATCTGTACCAACCGATTTCGTAAAATAATGATAGCCACAAACGACTTTTACTGAAAAGCTCTCTAGTTATTCTTGATGGTTCTAACCCAGGTTATCTAGTTATAGCTCAACAAATAGTTATACAGGTTGAACGAACTACACTTGAAGGTTAGTTGTATGGTTTTAGGGCACCTCGGTTTTGCATCTAGGATTTGGGTTGGATTTGCGGTTGGGCCTTGGGTACTATATACCCAAGATCATTTAAAAATCCAACAATGGTAGGGGTCAGTACCTAAGCTGCGTTTTGTCCAAAAAGATCAGTACCGTTGAAGGTTTAACTTCAACTGTTACTCATAGATCTTTAACTCGATCTACTGGAGCAAAAATATACACAGAGCACTTCAAAATCTCGCACGATCAAATGCTAAGATTAATAATTGTAAACAGTGTCTTCTGTAACTGCTGATGCGTTGAAAAATAAAAGGCTCAAAAAAAATTGGAGGAATAGACCATACAATCATATTCATCTTATGTTGGACCTCTTTTTCACTAGAGGTATGGCTATAGCAACGTCTAAAATTCTTCTGGCATAACGCGACGCAGATTTAATAAATTGGTTGGCATATATTTTGGTTTAAGCAAGGCGTTTGACTCTATTGATCATGGGATACTACTATGGGATACTGAGAAGCTAGTTAGATATGGATTTCGTGGTAATGCTCTGGATCTGTTGCGATCCTACCTAACTGGAAGACATCAAGCAGTAACTCTGTTTGACAATGATGGGCGCCCGGTACTGTCTGTTTATTGTTTTCATTTGTTGTTTGTTTATCTTACAAGTTTTATGTTTTATATTACTATATTTTATATAATTTTTGACAATTGTCCATGTCAAATTGTGATCAATATTCTTATTATAAAACGCAGTATGCTGACAAGTTTAGAAATTACAATACCTGTAGATAAATATGGAAACCAATAAGCAGGCAGAATAAACACCTAAAACGTCAATGGCCGGTTAGTATTATGCAATACCAATATTATATATAATTTTTTACATCACAAGGCATTATGCGTTTTATATGAAAATATCAATAAATTGTAAACGATTAATATTTTTATTGCATTTGTGTGTAAACTCAAACCTTCAATTATATTCAGATGGTTGTTAACCAATGCTCTCTGCATTTATTTTTTATTCCAAGGTGATAAGGCACATTTGCGTAGTTTTATCTCCAAAATAAATGAAAAAAATTCACCACACTGCTTGAATTAATTTCAAAGAAATTAATTCGATATCATAGAGATCGAATAATAATTCTATTTTCAGTACTGGCTGTAGCAGTTCATATACCATCCGCTTTTCTTATATAGAATTGTCTTTTCATTGGCATTTCTGTCATAATACATCACAAAGTAACAGCTCTGAATTAATTAAATGTCTACTACCAGCACTTTTAATAAAAATATTCAATTTAGAAGAGATAATAGGTTTGTTCCAACCACCTCTGATTACCGTAAGATTATCGTACAGTACTTGCGCAGTGTGAAAATGGCGTTCCATTTTCACCCTAATGGAACGCCATTTTCACACTGCGCAAGTACTGTACGGTAATCAGAGGTGGTTGGAACAAGCCTAATATGTGTACCGTATGGTGATAAAGTTTGGAACCAAAGCTCTTATATATTAGATTAATACAAATTAAAAAGAAAAAAATCTCGGACAGGTCAATTTTATTTTCTTGAATGACAGCTTTTGGCGTACAAATTTTAGTTATCACAACAATTGATTTTCTGCCATGACATCATCGCCATTTTTTTTAAATGACAACCCTCATTTTTTTAGTTTGTGAAAGATGTACCCACCACTTAAATGATGATCTTAAAAAACTACCTTGCATAACAGTTTTCTCGAGAAAAAGTCACATTCTTCCAATAAAATCAAATTTTATTTTTAACAACACGACCGTCTAAAAAGCAAGCAAATACATTGAACATTCGTAAACTTTTTTCGTTAAGAAATTTTTATCGTTTTTTTTTATTCTTTTCAATACTTACAAGACAAAAAGAAAACATAGCTACGTCGAAGCTTGATGCTTATTGACATTTGTAGCGTAATACTGACGTTCTTACAAATAAAATTTCAAAATCATTAGGTTTTTCGAAGTTTTGCAAAAATGGCACATTTAACTGAACGTGAAAGAATAGAAATTTTAATGATGGTTGGGTACGGTGACAGGCAAAGAACTCATACAGCAGTATGTGAGTTATTTAATCAAGAGCATCCTGATAAACTTCCAATTGTAAGACCTACAGTTAGTAAAATAGTTGCAAAATTTATGAAACATGGATTTGTAAAAGATTTGTCTCAGCAAGATCGACCTAAAGTAAACGAAGTAACAATGTTGAATGTCTTGCTTGAAGCTCAGAAAAATCCTCATGCGTCTACCAGACAACTGGCCCTGAACGACGACTTACACCATACTACTATTGTGAAATTGTTTAAAAAAGAAAAGTGTCACCCGTACAAATTACAGCTAATACACGAATTAAATGAGGATGATCCAGACCGCCCGTTTAGAGTTTTGCGAGGAATTGATGTTGCGATGTGACGAGAATCCCAATTTGTTAAACAACATTATTTTCTCAGATGAAGCTACTTTTCATCTCAACTGTACATCGCCACAACTGCAGGTACTGGTCACGGGAAAATCCTCAGTGGACTCAGGAAGTCCGTAACCAACGCCAATACAAAATAAATGTTTCGGTAGGAAACATAGGACGACAGTTTTTTAGGACATTTCTTTATTGATGGAAACTTAACTGGTGGCCGATATTTAAACCTTCTTCAATTGGAGGTGGTACCAGCTCTGGTAGCACTCTCAAATAATGAAAATGCAGATGTGGTCCATCCGAGTATTTGGTTTCAGCAAGATGGTGCGCCTGGCCATTTTGCCGAAGATGTACGTAGATATCTGGACGTCACTTTTCCGGGAAGATGGATTTAACACCTGTAGATTTTTTATGGGGTTATTTGAAATCAAGGGTTTACATTAATAGGCCTGATAATTTGGAAGGAATTCGAGATGAAATGGCACAAATCAGCCCTGATGTGATTAATCGTAGCGTTCAAAGTGTTTACACTCGTGTCGGGAAATGTCAGGTGGCAGAAGGACTACAGTTCGAACATTTAAGATAAACGTTGTTTTAATTTAGTAGATTGTTTTATGTTTTTGTTAGCTTTTTAGACGGTCGTGTTGTTAAAAATAAAATTTCATTTTATTGGAAAAATGTGACTTTTTCTCGAGAAAACTGTTATGCAAGGTAGTTTTTTTTTTAGATCATCATTCAAGTGGTGGGTACACCTTTCAAAAACTAAAAAAAGAGGATTGTCATAAAAAAAATGGTGATGACGTCATCGCGGAAAAACAAATGCAGCAACTAAAGCAAGCAACTAAAATTTGTACGCCAAAAGCTGTCATTCAAGAAAATAAAATTGACCTGTCCGAAATTTTTCTCTTTTTAGTTTGTATTAATCAAATAAGAGCTTGGTTCCAAACTTTATCACCACACTGTATATGTTAGCATTCAAAGGAGCCAGAAATTTTCAGTTAACTTCTACTTAAATTTAATATGTTAAAATGCTGTATTCATATTCTCCTTTATAACTAACATCTCAATACTGTCACATCTATATAAACGACATTTCTAATCTACATAATTCACATTGAGGCGTAGCTACGTTTCCAAACCGGAAGTATTCGAACAAGCCATGACTGCATGTATGTATATTACGGCGTATAACACGGCGATCTAACCCGTTGGAAGATCTTCAACAATTTATTTGTTCAATATACAATGCTATCTCGCGGTCATGTCACGTACCGTATATAAACTTATTTTACAGAAAAACATTTGTATCAACACATTCAGGAGGTAATAGTACACCAACATGAAATGAATACTGAAATTTTAAGATAAGCATATTCGTATGAAACACGAGCACACTCTAAACATAAATTTATTTGGGACAGTTCTGTTTTAAAGAAATATGTTCCTTTTGCTATCAAACTGACAATGATATATTACATAGCGATGGTTCCCTTCTTAAAGTGCTTTTGTTTAAATATCGGACGTTTGAATAGAATTTATTGGGACAATAATATTTGCGTGCTAGAGATTATGCTGTTGTAGTACTGTAAACGCCAAATTAGGTGACGGACATCCCTTACCAACGTAGTAGTCAGATTTATATACATAAGCGCAATACTGCACTATGTATCAGTCGTACCGTCTACCTCGGTTGGTTTGCTTTCTCCACACGAGACTATCAAGAAAGCATTAGCCAAGCGAGGGGTGGACAATACGACGTTGGTTGACGCAACTCTCTCTACCAGGAGAATGGAAACGAAGATGGGAAATAAAACCACCTCCATTTCCACGACTAGAGGATATCCACAAGCGAGAGTTACTTTCCCACTCATGTGAAGCTTAACAGTAGACGAAATCCTATGCAACTTGACCAAGCTAGGCATATTCTGATGAGGGTATGCTGACGACATAGTCATTTTGCAAGGGGAAAGTTTAAGAATACCCTCTGTGACATAGAAGACTCATTATTACGAAAAGGTCATGCTAATCAGTGGATCTCAACATAAGTCCACTAAGACTGTTTTAACACCATTCACAGGAAATGAAATCAAGGCTTAAAACCATAAGAGTTGATAAGCAAGACATAGATTAGAAAAAGGACGTCTGGGCATTACTCTAGGTAATAGTGGAACAAGCGTGGACTTGAAGGAACGAACAAGGCAAAAAAGGCCCTAATGATCACTCCTGCTCTCAATAATTACTTATGGAGCAGTGGGTTAGAGCAAAATAAGTATCCTGGCCAGTGCGAGGGCTAATGTCGCAAAGTGCAGAAATTAGCATGTGTATGCATAACTTGGGCAATGAGAACCTGTCCTGCAACAGCTATTGAAGTGGTATTAAACATTATTCCCTTCCAGATTTTGGTGGAGAGCACAGCACTAACGACCATACGCAGAATGATCGAGGAAAGATTGTCTAGGCATATGCTTCAGCCTCCTGACATCGAGGAAACCTGGAATATGCCCCGAGACGATTTACCAAGCAGGTTCAGTTTTGTGAAAAGATTTACCACAAATTTTAGTACCAAGAGTGAATGGGACAAAGACACCGTTTCGAAACTCAATAGTAAGGTCATCAAATGGTGCACTGATGGTTCCAAATAGGTCTAGAACCAAATATTATGAAAGCTTAGGGATGTACTGTGGCCTTCTAGGAGGAAATACATGCCATTGAAAGATGCGTCCAGTCCAACACCGATAGAAACTACGAAAAGCAAGAGATTATCATAATGTGTGATACTCAAGCAGCCACAAGGGCATTGAACTCCAATATTATCAGCTCCAAAATGGTTTGGGAGTGGCTAGACAAATTAAACGAACACCTATTTTGGGGCCAGACCCTTTTGTGTAATACTGGAGAAACAACAATGTGAAGTCGAGCAGGAAAAATCAAAATACTGAGAGAATCTCCACGATATGAAGCAAGCTAAAACCCTTCTGGGAACACATAACCAAAAGAGATCCTCAGAAAGTAGTAAGCTCAGCAAAACCAATATTCGTATATTGACAGGGATCCTCTCAGCCCAAGGTAAACTGAACAGAAACCTAAGCAGGCTCGGAATAACAAAGGATGCTGAATGCAGATTTTATGGGTAAGAAGATCCATCAATCTACTCTCCAGCTTCTCTGCATGTTGCCACTCATGGGCCTTGCATGTAGAAGGATATAAATCTGAAGAGGAAGAACTACCTAAACTGGGGTCTTCAGACACCGTGTACCTTCTAGTCAATAAATTATATTTACTTCCACATCATAATACTAATGTATAACATTACAGAAGCAATGTTTGTAAATGTATCCCGAAATGATCTAATGACTTTCATTACCACATGTGAGAATACATAAAATGCTTGAGATCGGCTAACGAAAATGTATAAGGTGCTGAAGAGCACGCTAGCAGCTCTGAAAAAATATATTTCTTTCACTCTTGACTCGTGATTTATCGCGTTGTTGTTTTGTCTATATTCCTAGCATATCGTTCTAATGGCGGATTTATAAGTTATGATTTTTTTTTGAAAGATATATTACCCTGCACATCGATATTACGTAGGCATTATCAGATATACGGCAGCTATCATTTTCCTTGGGTCACTGAAAGAGGATATCTATGAAACAGTAGATAGGTTGCTTTTTATATATGTACATACATACATATACATTTATGTGTAGGATATTCTTGCGAAGCTTTGTTATCATACACATCTAAGGAATAGAATAAACAAAATTCGATGGACTTTGTTAGGCTAATGATGAAATTTGGGTAAGTACTACCATACAGAAGATATATGAACACATATTAGTTTAGGACTAACAGAGAACGGCATATTTTTCTTAGATAAACATCGCCTCGTGGTAATAGGCATCATCTGTTGTACAGGTTTGTTTAAGACAGAGAAGAACCTATACTTATCATTTATCCTTGCCGTACTGTTTACTTTCTCGTCGTACTTAATAAAAAGCAATATTACTCATAAATGGATAAGATATACAATATATTATATGAAAGTGTATTGTTCGCTTTCTAAATATATCTTGCCAATAATTTCGCAAAAGTTCTGTTGGTTCATGTTTTGTTATATTGGAAGTCCTAATTGCATTAAATCGAAGTGCAAACAAGTATCGTCTTAGTGGTTTTAGTTTAAGCTGTCTGCTTTAATTTTGTTTCCGAAATAATGTCAATGGTGTAGACAATTAAATACTAAACACTGGTAACGAATTCAAGTTCGCAGAATGTTTGGAGTGGACAGAAAGTGGTCACTTGCTGTGAGATACTCAAACGAAATAAGTTAACTAGTTAAGACACAAATAAACTAGTTTAATGGATTCGTATCGAATACACATAACACATAACGTGAAGGGAAATGAGGCGGCAAACGCTCTGGCCAGACAAGGTTCGTCAAGGCCATCATCAGGGCAGTAAGTCCATCAAGTAATGGATACATAACAACTTCAGGAAATTGTGGCAAAAATCACCAAGGCAAAGACAGGAAAAAGGAACAAAAGTCTGAATTCACTAGAGACCTGCTGGGTAAACATGAAAGCTGTCAAAATGATAGTACGTCCGCTGACTGGTAACTGTAGACTAAATAGGCATATATAACATAGGCCTAGAAGAAGATGCTACCTGCAGATTTTGCGTGTTTCAATGACGCATGGGTCATCATTCTCCACCGAATACCGAATAGAAAGCATTAAGGATTTTCGACTATAAATTTAATAACTTTATACTCCATGTTAATACTATTGTTGTTGGAGCCTATCGCACTTATGGGTTAATGCATAGAAATTGTAAAGATTTTACCAAGATCTGTCTGCTGTTACTTTACTACGCATTTATCAGATCCGAATTACAGTATGGTTCAATTGGTATGTATACTTTCGAAACTGTTCACTCTTCTAATATTGACAGAGTGGGCTGAAGATTTCAAAAATATGGTATGAACCAGTTCTTTTGAAAGATTAAGAACATACATATTTGACGTAAACCTTCCACCACTATTGCCTTCGGTAGGTGTCGGCGACCAATCCACATGACTCTCACGAATATGGCGCGGGATTTGAATTAGCTGTTGTGATTTAACTGCTATCTGTTCCGATTTAACTGCTACCTGTTGTGATTTAAGCCGTAACTGTTACACGATTGAACCAATTTTCAATGCTAATATAGCTGTTTATTTGATGTGCTTTAATAATAGGACGCCGCTCAAATACAAGAGATATACCCGCTGAAAAGTGGTTTAATCATAACAGGTAGCGGTTCAATCATAACAACTGGCGGTTTAAAATACAACAGATGGCAGTTAGATCACAACAGCTAATTCAAATCCCGCGCCATATTCGTGAGAGTGATGTCGCCGACATCTACCTCAGGTAGGAGTGGTGAAGGGTGTCCAAACCGTGCAAATTCATACTGACGTAGCTTTCAAACATTACCAGACGTTCAGAAAACACAAAAATTGATAAACTGCTTTTTGGGTGTCAGCTGGTGCTGTATTCATACTGCATTCAACAAAAATAAATCTATATGTGTAGGATAGTCAAATAATTACTAATATAACAATTAATTGGATGTAGACCTCTGCAGAGCAGTCCTTTTTTGTACGCGGCCACCTTCTAACACAATGATCTGGACATCACTATTATGACTAATAGTATTTTTTGTACACGATTAACTAAACATAATTTGGGCTCAAATACCAAAGCAGTATGTTCTGTCATTAATCTGGAATAATTTATGCTACCAAATTTTGAATTGAAGCTCACATATGCTTGTTGTCACTGTACCATGATAAATTGCTATATTTGGTTTTTTCCTGCATGAGAATCTCTGTCATTATTGCTGGTAATGGGAAACATACTGAAACTTTCCTAGCATTTCAGAGCAGCAATACAATCAAAGTTGCTGCTGAATTTAGGCAAGCCACGTTCTACAGGATCTATATTATTTTGCCAACGACTCCAACCAGCATCTATGTACCTACATATGTTTAGAAGCACCAGGAGGACTCGATACCACGTTCAGTCCTTAGTTACAACAAATTTTAATTCGCTCTACAAAAATTGTTGCTGAAACCTCATCTTGGCATACATTAACAACCGATTTGTTTAACAATTAGGCTATCTGCCTGTACTGGGCTAAATAGTTCTATAGAATTATTTAGAGTCGCCACAGTTCTTGAAAAGAAAGATCCCGTATGAGAATGATGTTGAAATACTGATAATATAACTGGTAGGCATTAAATATACACAAGGTGGCGCAAAAGTAATGCCCTAATTTGAATTGGCTGGTATTTTTGCGGATGGCATCCAATGGCACTGTGCTTTGACATTTATGGTGTAGATACACATATACAGAACTTGTCATAAAGCGATTGAGCGACTGCTGTTTTAAGGCAGTGAATTTCGTTGTCGTTTTCCTCGTCAGCATACATTAGCAGACATTCGTTGCACCGAATTTTGGCGAAAGATTTGAAAATTTTCCCCTTGAAAGTGCAAACTGTTTACGAATTGCTTCCGGCTGACCGTCGGACAAGGTTAATTTATTGCCATACTCTGTTGAACTTGGTACAAGAAGAGGATGTATCAAAAATGATAATGAGCAAGCAAGCCAATTTCCACTTAAATGGTTATGTTAACAAACAAAATTTGCGGTTCTGAATCACAAAGAATCCATATAAAATGCAAGAAGAGCCATTGGATCCCGTCAAAGTGACTATTTCGTGCGGCATTTTTTGAAGACATAGATGGCACTACCGTAAACGTAAATGGTAAGCATTACAGACAGATGTTAATCGAAATTTTTTGCAGCAAGTTGCTGAATTGGGTCTCAGTCATTATATGTTTGAAAAGAAAGGAGCAACACAGCTCGGCAACTATGAAGATTTGGAGACACCAATTTCCAGGTCGAGTGATGGTTGTTTTGGAGAATTGAAGTCTTGAAAGCTAACATGAAAGAAAAAGTCGCCATTTTGGAGCCAGATGTTTTGCGAGCAAGTATTCAAAATGCCGTGAAACGAGAGCTATTTGAGATAAATAGTTTATTCCAATTAATGTCATCAATTCTACACTTTAACCCATTAAATGCCAACGTTGCGAAAACGCAACACCATCTTTGTTTATTTTTTTAAATAAACTAACTACATATTTTGATCACTTTTGTAGAAATTGACATTCTACGAAGTAGAAACAATTTAATCGTTCACCTATTAGTTTTGAATTACGTTATTCATCTTCTTAAGAAAAAGTATAAAACTTATCATTTTCGTTACAGCGCCACCCATTTGAAAAATATTTCCTGTGAGTGGTATAAATCTCATAAATATCTTTTTTTCCCATTCGGGCAATTTTAGTAAGTTCTAAACATACCATGAGTGCAAAACATTAGCTATATCTTTATCACTGAATGAATAGGTTTGTTGATAAATATAGTGTTGCGTTATCGCAACGTTGGCCTGAACTGTATAACACCCGTCTCTGGGGTTAATTCTTATTAGTGCGTTGTCGCGTTTGGTATTTTTATTTGCAAGAAGTATATTTTGAGTTTTTGAAAGTGTTAGTGATAGCAAAATTTGGCAAGTGCAATTCTTTGTGTTCTAGATATTTTGTATTTATGAGGCGTCAACTAGTAAATATGAAAATACAAAGGCGTTGATATATAAAGAGTTAGAAGATATTAGCGAGACGATGTCAGACGTTGAAGATACAGACGTAGCTGTTATACCCCTGGATGTTGACGAACTAACAGATGAAGGAGTTATAGATGATGCTGAAATGTTTGAAAATCGACAAATTCCGAGCGATATAACTGGTACTTACATTTGAAGTTATTAGAAGCGATAATCACCTCGACGAAACTTCAAATAAAAATGTAAAACATATAAAACAACAGCTAAATGGAAAGAGGAGTAGGTACATACCATTGAAGAATCACCCCAATAATATAGAACATCAAATAATAAATAAGTTGCAGGCAAAATATGAACATTACGACCCTTATGAGCTATTTTGTCTATTCTTTGATTACATCATTCTTAGCACTATAGTCGATTATTCGATCAAATACTCTACTAGTAAAAATAGACACAACTTCAAATTTGACATAAACGATTTGCGGAAATGGTTGGGTATTGTGATATTGTCAGGTTACCACGTGCTACCGCAAATTGATTTATACTGGTCACTAGATGAAGATAAAGGAGTATCATTAGTGAGAAAAACAATGTCTAGGAACTGATTCAGAGAAATAAAACAAAACATCCATGTAGCGGACAAAACTAGGTTGCAGAAAGACGATAGGTTTTCCAAAGTGAGACCATTATTTGACCTTCTCAATGAAAGATTTTTAAAATTTGGTGGTGGCCGCTTTTTACCAATCTTATAAGCAATGCTTTGGTAAATCCTTGGAAATCCATAGAGTCTTGAACAAGGCAAAGATGTCACAACTTGATTTTCGCAGCTACATTGTAATGAGCTTGCTAAAAGGCGAGATGGAAACAACTCCGAACCTTTTACTTGGACACACTTCAAAAGAACATGTACCACAAGCCATGCGTTATGATAATGTAGGGCACGTCATTTTGAAATCTCAAAACGAAAAACGACGGCGGTGTAAAGTATGCCACAGTACTACGGTCTTTATGTGCCAAAAATGTACCGTGGATGTACATGTTAAATGTTTTGATCAATACCACACTAAGTAACTACAGACAACGTTTACGGCCAACGTTGCGTTTTCGCAACACTCATTTTTTATATGTTTTAGTATAAATATATTCTTAAAATTTTGTAGGTGTCTTTATTTTGACTCCTATTCACCAATTCATCACTTAAATTTCGATTTTTTTTATTATTTCGAGGGTCGGCGGTTAATGGGTTAAAATATCTAAACTTTTTATGAAAACAAACCTATTTTTGTCATTTATAACAAAATGGACGCCAATTTAATTTTTTTTGCGCAACCTTGTATAATAACTTCCTCGTCCAGTTATTATCAGAAATATTGTCATAGCAGTTACCTATGAAACAAAATCTTTGTCTTTAATCTTTGAACTTTAAGTTCAAATAATAAAAATCCTAAAAATACATTCCAAGAAACCCTCCATCGTTTACTAACTTGAGAGCGGTATAAAATGGAATACCCTCAAATAAAAATTTTTATCAGATACTCCAACATCTCTGCATAAACTTACTTCTATTACCACTTACGTCCTTATAGGCAGCAGCTACGTATTCCGAACTAACACCATTGCTAACCGTACATTACGCAGAATATCCATCAATGAGGATTAACGTCTCTTCCGACTTCATATTTTCAAACTTTTTTGACAGATCTCGGTACACGCGTATTAATCTTCGGAACGCGGCAGAAGTTTTCGCCATACCGGGAGTCGACTCGAGATGCAGGAAATTCCGTAATCATGTTAGCGAGGGTACACAGAAAAAAATTACAATCTGCCGAAAGAAAGAGAGAGATGGAAACGTGAATATATATAAATATATATTTTTTACTTTTACAAGTTTTTCTCGTGTACCAAACAGGAAAAGAGATTTATGGCTGAAAGTTCGAAAGCATGGCAAAACACATTATCCGAAGTTTTACATATTTTTAGCCGATGGGAAAGGAAACAGAAGTTTTCTTATCTATATCTTTTAGCAATTTATAAAAACGATGGATGTTATTGTTTAGATGTCCTTTGATGCGTATATATATATATATGTATGTGTGTGTGTACCAGCGCAGCGTAGAGTCTCCATGCGCTAGAAAGGCAGGGTATCTATACATTCTGCAGAAAGAAGGGTTTCCCTTTTACGTTCAAAAGATCGTCAATAAATTTCGTTGCGTTGTATTCGATTTTCTAAACTGAATATAAAAGAATTTTACAAACATGAGGGAAAACCACCGAATCCCATATTTTCTATTATACTGACAGTCGTTGTGGTAGCCGATATTTATCCTATTGTTCAAAATCGAAATACACGAGCTTTCAGCTTTAGCTTTTAAAGCGTCTATTTTCGCGTCCGTATCACTGATTCTTGCTTCGTGATTTACAGAACGCATCGACTGTCGACATTAAAAAAAAACAAGAAAAAGAGTTCTCAGTAGTACATACGACCTCTATGCAGCTAAAATAAGCGACAAACGCCTGCAATGCTGCAA
Source organism: Popillia japonica (assembly GCA_004785975.1). Classification (NCBI taxonomy): domain Eukaryota; kingdom Metazoa; phylum Arthropoda; class Insecta; order Coleoptera; family Scarabaeidae; genus Popillia; species Popillia japonica. The sequence goes on from SMLS01069996.1 coordinate 16,258, forward strand.
TGAGATAACCTTATATGCGAGCTATGAGATATCATAAAAATAGGGAGTTTATTTTTTGTAAAATATTCTATTAGTATCGACGTATAGTAATTTAGGTTTTCAATTCAAAAATATTTTTATACTACTTACATAATTATATTACATAGATGGTACTAGTGTAGACATTTCTAAATCCTTTTGTTTTATTAGCGGGACAAAGAGGACAATAAAGAAAAACAATTAAAATTAAGATTATAAATGAACTAGAAATATTTTTAAAGTATAGTAACTGTAACAAATTACGCTTACGATACTGGTACTGCCAAATCTGAAGCAACTCCAAAAACCAAATATAATTAAAACTCCAAACTCTCCATATAAAATAAAACGCACAAAAGGCTGTGCATTGGACAGGGCACTGGTCACAATGACACAATCACTCCTAAAGGGTGGTAATATTTTTCTTAGAGAATTATATTCCAATCGATCTACCATTTGCTATTGCAAGGAAAGTGAATATCAACGGTTGCTGTAACAATTCCCTTGAACACATTTACACACAGCAGCTACAGTTGTATCATTTGGCTGCCAAACTACCATATCATGACCAGGGCCTGCCGTCTACTGGTCTGCGCAGCCATTGATGATCTAAAACCAAAGGTTTTTTACACTTTTTACCTTTCTAGAGTGTATTATCGGTGTTTAAATTCAAGTAACAATGTCCAGGGTGATCCTATCATTTACTTTGACGACTATTGCGCATAGTTGTATCATTTGGAATGTACGTACAGGTACATATATTTTTTAACTGCAATCAGTGCAACTAAAAACAATATTGCAAACTTTCAAAACCAAAGTGAATTAGTGTGATTACCAAGAACCGTAGTGTGGGAAACATCAAATTGTTCTGCTATATTTTGCAGAAACTGCTGTGCTTGCTCCTCTACAGCGGCACAAATTAAAACGTCACGTTGTTCGCTTTGTGGCATCTTCTTTTTTTATGTTTAAGCGGATTTAAACAGCCATAATTTTCGAAGTTAATAATTAATTATGCGACGAACAGTTTCAAAACAAATATCAATTTGGAATTCATCGTTAAAAAGATATACAATATCTCTTATTGAGTGACCTAGGTGATGCTGTCTTATCACAAACTTCTTGTGTTCAAGGGAGAATATATCCATAATTATTTAGAAAACAAACAATAAAATAAAAGAACAAATAATCGCAAATACGCCAAAGCGAATATAGAAAGTACCCGCGTGTTATATTTACGAAACCATCAACTACTCTATTCGTCAACAGAATGCAACTGACTTTTTAAGCTATTCTAACGCGCGTGCTTACGTCCGCCCGCTACTCTTTTTACAGTGACTTTAAGCGTGGTTTATAATCTGTATGCTCATATGAACTTTTATGATCAACATAACCTCAGGAATCAGCTCTTAATGTTTGTCACATATATTGAGAATCACCCTGTATATCATACATTAAGTTATGACATGTTAACACCAATAATACATTCTGATTCGTTGGAAAATAAAATTGCTTAACCGCTGAAGCCATATACTTACAATATTAACGCAATTCGCAGAATTTGTTCTCAAATAAAACTAAAAATTTGCAGAAATTTCTTCTTTTAAGACGTCACCTTAAACACCTTTCCAAAATTAAATCCACCGTAGGCAATCTCGGTAATTGGTCAGTTAAAAAGTTTCTGAGTTTGAATTGAATTCTCAGAAAATCCAACCGTAGTATGTTATTTTGTCACCGTACCATAGAACCGAAGCCTTAATCCAATAAATGCGACAAGTGAACTAATTGATAAATAAAATTCCATTCTTTCAAAAGATAATTATTGTAATCGCAATAAAATCCACTTTGTGTGAATGAGTTCAAAATTTATGACGCATGGAGAGCTAAACCAGAAATCCACATAAATGTACTTCAAGTAAATGAGTAAATAAAAAAAGTATTGAAGTGTTGGTGTTGGAGAGCTAGTACAAACATTGACTTAGCAGAATAAGGCAACACCTACACCAAAACAAACCATCACAATTTGATCTAAGGACTAAACACAGGCCTATTTTCAGAAAACTTAACAAAAATAATAGAATTTCATCGCAAAATGTCAACACATCTTACTCCTCTCCAAAATATATCCAAAAATTGCAGATATATCCAGATTTGTAACTACTCAAATGCCGTTCACATTGGAACCGTAATAAATACATGCGTACCGAACTATTTGATGAATATTCACCCGTCCGCAAAGATTCTAACCTTCTGATTTAAGTTTGAGTCTATAAACTTTACAGAACATTAACATTCACCCTCGGCAGCCCATTGGGAGGGCGCCTACGACATCTTTCCAACTTGGGACATTAAAACAATAAACGAAATTAATCGACCAAATGTTATTTGTATTAGTACCATATTTAACGTAAATAAGTCTAATTTCACTTGCTAAAGTTTCCCCCACTTGGAACGTTGTCTTTAAGAAAGAGCGAGCAGAGATTTCGCGAATGATAAGAACGATCGATCATCTCTAGTTACAGCTTTGTTCGCTGTGATTCACTTATTATTAGCTGTCAGAATGTACATACATACGTATTCACGTGTATGTAGGTACTTATATCATTAAGTATATTAGAATATGTAATGCCTAGATTAGGAGCAAGAAATTTTGTAAGTGGCCTACAGATGTTCTCCATGTAAATTCGGCGGTATTTCAATTCAATCGCTATAAACTAAGTTCTACGCCATACCCGTAAGTAGATTATCTTGGAATAGTTTCGATTTCGAACCCTAAACGGAAATCGTACCTAATGAATTACTAATTCGACTTAAGTGTTTGAAATACGCCAGCTTGCTTTGATAATTATATGTAAATATGACAGGTTTAGGTTTGTAACTTGTATTAGGTACCTAATATTCATTGATACTACAGTAGGCGTGCTTCATAATGTTTTTATAAAACGAAATTTCGTAAAAATTAATAGAAATGTATTCAGAACTAGCACAAATAAAGTGCCTAACATCTAAAATTAAAATAAAAACTACTTGGTAAGTATGCAATTGTATGAAACTCCATTGAGAGACAGCCCACAGTAATTAGAACTTCATGAAACTCGTGCAACTAATCAAAGTTATGTTGGTTTCTTTAGATGTACGTTGCCTCGCTAATAAGGTTATCGCATTCTGTGGCGTTATACGTTGCTTACGTTTTATACATATGCATTGCTACTCTACTATTAATATGTACATATATCTACAAAGACAAACTAAATTGGATACAAAATCATCTGTCAAAAGCGGAGAATTGATCCAACAAATGTCTAGGATTCATAATAATTTTCGACAAAGCACAATGACAAAAAAAAGAAAACGACAATCCAATATACCACAAGCGTTTTATTTATGTTACAAAAAATATTGACTTATCAAGAATACTTTTAACGAGTTATCGAAAGGTGCTATTACATTTCAGTGTTTCTGCAAGTTTCTTTTGTACAATCTGATTTTTTGTATTCATATACAGTGTGTCTACTAAATAGTCTATGAAAATAGAAGAGGTTAAAGGTAAGGGCATGGAAACCTAAATTCAAAAAAAAAAGAATACTTTATGTCCACGCACTAACAAGAAAAAAATATTTTTCAATCTCAGTACGGCCCAGTTGTTCGAGCGCAACGCATAAATGGATAGGCGACACTGGCAAAACGTTGAGTCATTTACAGGCATTCGTTGTCTTATGTGTACATTATAGCAAGTTTCATGAATACGAGTTCATGGACATATTTTAATCTACGGAGAAATAGGATAATATTTTTTACTGCACCCGTATTACGTACAGAAAATCCAACGTCTATCAGACAATGATTTTCTTCGACGGGTTACCTGTTGTGTGTATGGATTTCGTCAAACAGAAACTCGTCTTCCATATTTTCGATCAGTGATCCTGTTTACCGATGAATACTGCTTTACAAAAAATGGTGTGCTAAATTACCATAATATTTATCACTGGGCCGATAAAAACCCACAAGATATCCATCAGACTTCATCCCAACATAGGACATCAATAAATGTATGAGTCGGAATATTGGGTGATCATTTATTTGGACCACATGTACTTCCGAAAAATTAAATGCACTAGATCATTTAAATTGTCTGCAAAATACGTTACTCGATTACTTGGATGACATACCACAACATGTACGACGGCAACTTGTATGGGAATATTTAAACCAGGCATTTGCACATGGGATAGGCCGAGAAGAAACGATTCTGTGGCCAGTACGAAGTCCCGATTTGAATCTGCTAGACTTTTTCCTGTGAGGATACATGAACAACTTTGTTTATGATCGTCGACGGGAAATTTTAGATGTCGAGGCTCTTCGAGACTGTGTTATCACAGCGGCCCAGCTTATGATAAGTTTTGCCGTCGCATAGAAGCGTGCATCTAGAGCTCGTGGTAGTAATTGCGGACATTACTACTCCAAGTTCTTGTCCTGTTTCTTACCAAACAGTCCTCTTTAAGACTACCACGAATTATTTGAAGAGAAAGAAACTATGAACTACGAACGCGATCTCAAATAGTAAATTATTAATTACCAGATTATTAGGTAATAATATGTCGTTGTACTTTAATAGTGAATGTTTCTGCAACGAAAAAAAAAAAACAACAACACCTGATTCCTACCGGAGAAGACAGGTCGAAATGAATAAAATCTATAGTCAATGTGTGACCTTGTTATACATCGAATATTTGTGAAAAGACCACATGTGCAATTCATAGAGCAGCAAAGCTGCGTCGTAAACAAATGCATTCATAGACTACAATAAACATTTATTTACATATCATTCAGCTTGATAAAAAATATCTGTTTATATCTATTAGAAATCTTTGCAGCGTCCTTTTTTTTTCTTATACACATCGTCGTTAATAATAGAAAATGAATTGTTTCGTTTTATAATGGTATCACCTTCCGTTTAAATTAAGTATATTCAGAATATGATTGAGTGTTTGACTAGTATAAAATAATGGTCGTGAAAACCTACCCACCATTACTGTTCTTTCATTTTACTATCTTTGTATTTAATTTGCATTCCTATTACGGTCTCCTCTTTGAAAAATGAAATCGATTTGCTATTGCAGCAATTGTAATTATAGCTGCTATTATATTCTACACTTCCATTACTGATGACGGAAATGGAAATACTTGTAGACAAGTTGCTCGTTAAAATATATTATTGGTAGATATTTAGCAATTAAAGTAACATATCCTAGCTGTGTAAAAGTCTCAAGTTTACTGTGCCAAATGTCCAGAAAACTTGAATGTCCATTAAGCACTTGTATCTTTCATAATATGTGCTTATAATATTCGAAAATGTATGATTTAGTTTAAAGCTGAACCAATTTCTGTTCTCTTCGAAAAGAAATGGAAAAAAATTAATCTACTACAAACAAGAAAAATCAGAATTTAGCTCCCCAGTTTCACCCTAACCCTGTATATGTACGTAGAGAATTTGAAACAAACCTAATAATTGGTAGTTAGTTTACCCAAATTTTCTTCTCAAATTAAATCTTATTCTGATAAATGATTGTGCAATATTGGTCTCACTTGCGAGAATCCAATCTTCAGATTGGAATCTATCATTGCATAGGTAATGCGGTTGACCTCTTCCACCATCGTCTTCACCGCAGCCATGTTTTCGAGGTTAACGGCATTTAGAGGAGGATCAGGCCCTTTTCTGTGTACCATCGACTTGCAACCTCGTTCAAATTCTTTATACCATCTATAAACAGTAGCCAATGATAGTTATTATTACTTTTTTTACACTGATAACTAGTAACTTTTTCAATTCCTTCTTACCTCCCCTATTACCTAGCCCCCTAACGAAAACTCGTTTCCGCAACCGTGCTATTAGGTCCAGTTTCAGAGGACAGCACTAACTTCCACAGGAACGACTGTTCTTGCTACAGTTGTGGATAAGCACACACAGACTAAAGTTGGCACCAGACAAATCCGAAGCTATCATCATGAAAGGAAGAAAGAAGAGAGAACACGTGACCTCCATGTTTGAGGGAGTAAAGCTGGTTCCTAGGAAAACGGTTAGATACTTAGTGTAGTCTTTGATGACAGAGGTTCCTTTGGAGCGCATGTAGCAATGGCGACAAACAAAGCCGAACAGAAAAAGGCAAAACTAACAATAATCATGCCGAACATAAAAGGCCCTAGAAGCAGCAAGAGACTGGTACTAAGTAGTGCGCTAGACAACATAATGCTGTATGCAGCGCCGGTCTGGCACAAAGCTGTACATATGCAGAAGTACAGAAAGCTAATGGAACGAGCATAGAGAAATATTCTAATGAGAGTTGCTTCATCTTTTAGAACAGCGTCCTTGGCTGCCTTGCAGGTCATTACAGGTATAACATCGATCGATCTAATGGTCTTAGAAAGAGCATATATCTTGAACCATGCACACGAAGACTACAACACCGTGAGAAGAAATGCCAAAGCAAATACACTGGCCCAATGGCAAAAAAGATGGGATCAGCAGCAGGGAACGGCCCAGTGGACCAAGCGTCTAATAAAAGACATTCAATCGTGGACGAATTGCAGACATCGCACTATTATCTAACACAGATACTGACTGCGCATAGCGTTTTCCGGGCGTATGCAACAAGGATGAGCAAAGATAATGACGACCAATGTATCTAGTGCAGACAAACGGACACTGTAGAGCATACTCCTTTCGACTGTGACAGGTGGAGCGAGAACAGACGACTGGCGCAAGCAAAGATCGGATACGAAATTACACCAAAAACGCTAATTCTACTAATGATAGCATCCGCCGAGAACTGGAACATTATACACATCATGGTACGAACAATTATGAATCAAAAGGAATTGGACGAACGAAGGAGACAACAGAGAGACGGATATGATGTTTAGAGACAGCTGGCGGTGTTCGAGGGTATATGTTTTCCAATGGTTCCGAACACCGTCAAAGAGCATGCAGAGGAGTTTTTAGTGGGTATGCTGATTCGCAGTAAGTCCCTCACTCCCACATCGCGATCGACCCAGTGGGGTGCATAAAGCATTTTCCCCGGCCAAGAAAAAAAAATAATAATAATAGTTGTCTATTGTCCTAAAACGAATAACAAAGTAGTTATAGCTGTTTCCATTTCTGTCTAAATGCTGTGTTTAATGTTATGAACTCTGGGTGGCTAAGATTGTTCTTATATCCAATTGGTGAAAAACTGCTTCGACCTTTAGTCCCCAAAGAAAATTTGAACTGATGAATAACTTATGTAATCCCAATTTTTTAATAGCATCTCTAATAGAAAATTCTGGATAAGCTCCAAAATATGTCAACACTGTACTTCTTCGTTGACGATGATATTTTTCTTTGTTCATTTTTTCCTAAATAGGGAATCATATAGTCCAAACTGATTGTAAAGTTTTCGAAAGTATCGTTAATCTAGCTGCTGTCGTAAAGGATAGTGTTCAACATAATCTTCGCTAGTCCTTATTGAAATTTTACGACAAACAATGTATGCTCCCAACATATTGCATCTTTCCAAATGAGGAAATACCATAGTGAAATATTGTCAAACACTAAGCACCGAAAAATTTTCAAAATTTTCAGAAAAATGACTAGAAAACTAATGAATACACACAAAATAAAAAAAACTCTTTTAATAACTAGACTTGCGAAAGATTTATACTGAATACGTTAATGACAACTACAACGGGCATACTATTTTGTTCTGTTTCAAGTGAAAGAAGCTTACTATTGATTTTACAGTTTAAAAGTGTATCTTTGACATCAACTAAAATCCACCATAATTGCCTTATTATTCGTTTTAAGACAATAGTGTATTAAAACTTTTATATTATAAAGACAGTTAGTATTCGGAATTTTTAAAAATATACAGTGTTACATTAAAAAAAAATATAAATATCAAAATTTGTCGAAAATGCGTTGTTCATTCCTTCATGAACTGTATGTTAATCAACCTTAAAAACACCTACTTCCTATAGACGCAATAATAACAGAGATACCAATGGTGCGCACTTAATTTGAATCAGCCTGTATACTGGTAATAAATAAATACTGCTACATTCCCTAATACTTGAGCTAACTTAACACATTCAACTTTTATGGTACATGTGCTCATATTCTCAGTCAAGTGAAATATTTTGCTTATTCTTTCCGCAAAACGTAAGTGCTATGGTAAACGAACGGCCAATAAAATCAGTAATATTGCAGCGTATTTGAATGTACCTACTACGCATTCATTGCTTTATATATTTACTTTAAAGCTACCGCTTATTTGGCAAGAACACCGTCGAAGTTATTACGATGTTTTCACAAACACGTTCAATCGATTCGCTTTAGGGAAAAATAAGGCAATTCTTGCGAACGATACGCTTATTATGTAATAGTACAGAATTCGGAATTCTTCGACTATTGGAAACGCATACACATGAGAATCATTGCTGTTTTCTAGGTTTTACAACAGACGTAACTGTTATTGTCCGTCCATAAATCTTCAAAAAAGGAATCAGAAATGTGCGGTGTAGGACAGCTTGGTTTGTGTTCCACGACAAAACACAGATTTATTTTCAGCACGTTGAGGATTACATATTCGTTCTGGCGAGATTTTATATCGAATAAACAAGGCTACATATTATGTATCGATACGAAAATTAACCCACGCTTTGTATTGAGTTATCTGTATACATACAACGTGAACGTAAATCCTTTGTTAGGAAAGAAATCTTTGTGGATGAAATCAAATTTGCGCTGTTGTTTGAAGAATCACATATCACAGAGGACAGGTTGGGAATTCCCAATACGCTCTCGAAATTTTTTCCAATAATGGCAGAAGAATGGAAGCAAAACAACCGCAGAAAATGAAGACGGATATAATACATATATATTTAGCGTTTGCCTGACTAATTCTTTTTTGTAATAAAATTCTCCCTGTATTCGACAATAATTTGTAGCAACCATTCGATTTAAATACTAATTCAAAATTCAAACATGTAAATTGATATCAATTGAAGCGACACAAAGGAACGTTACAGATAACGTGGGAAATCTAACAGAACAGCGGTACTTGCAATTGATACATATCACACAAAATACCAGCCCGGAACTGCAGACAATTTGGCAGCCATGCGATATCGATTTTTACCAATATTCGCCGTATATTCGATGTCCTTTGATTCACGCAAGGATTAGCATGTCAAACAACCGCAGCAAGAATATTAAATAATAATAGACAGGCTGCCACACTACCGAGATAATCTTCCTTTACGCTTTTACGGCCGGGAATATCTAAAACTACAGCAAGTTGTAAAATATCAATTCTGTACACGGTTTCGTCTAGGGAACATAAAACGGATTTAACAGTTATAGAAGATAGTAGTAGCAATGATCTAGATTACCTATTTCAGCTGTGAAAACTGGGAGTTTGTTTAATCGACAAGAGATGGCGCATCAGTGAAACGTCACCAAAAAGTAACTGGAACGTCAAATTTTGCTGGCAACATTGCAAACACTACATTATAATTACATTTTTATTAGGACCACCTCTAATACAATATGAAATGACATTTAATGCTTCGTCAACCAATACTCGAGCTGTACAAAATAGTTTACGCACTGTATCACAAAAATTGTTGTAGCAACCTATCGTAGTGCAAACTAAGAATACAAGAAATGTACACCAGAAAACGGTAGAAGTTAGGTGAAAAATGCTGAAGAGCTATTTACTATATTCGTTTATACTTTATAAATACTTATATACGCAATTTTTAGAGTATTTGATTGATAGATGGCGCTAGAGTTACTGTATACACATGTGTTAAGCAAAGATTGTATGAGATTCTATGAGAATTCCGAGATCACAGATCAGGCGCAACAGGATCACATTCTTTGGCCAGGTGGTCTGACGATCAATCCAAAGATTTCTGTCCTACTGATGGTCGAATAAAGTGGAAAGATCGAATACCTAGAAGCAGCAGCAAGATGGATTTTGCCGAACATCTAGCTAGAGGTAAAAACAGGCGCATAGGCCGGGCGTGCCAGCTTTATCCTATCTTGATCCCAAAATAGGGTGGATTCTGTACAAAACAGATATCCGCCAAATCCTAACCTGTATCAGTTAAGCTTGGACCACGACAACCCCAAGAAATATCTTTCTCATAGTGCGTCTACAAAGTCACGTATTGCGGCTAGTATTTCGCCTTAATAGGTGAATCTAGCTGGTCGTCCTTTGACAAATAACGGCGGCAAACATCGACGACCTGGACGAGATCTTGAAAAAATTCAACCGAGGATTCTTCGAGAAGGCTCTAAGAGGCTGCAATTGCACAAAATTCAACAGGACTCACCAAACATCGGATAACAACGGAAACAATCCCATCAAGGTCATCCGATGTATAAGATCCAAACACTAATTCCATCTTCTGTTTTATAATTTTAGACATCTGAGGAGCGAAGAAGATCCAGAAAGAAGACTCTGAGCTAATCAAACCAACAACAGCTGAGGACCATCAAAAAAGCATCACCAAAAGAAGTGGAACTAGAAGAAGAGGAACTAGAAGAAGAGGACTCTCTGCAGAAGAGGGTTGAGAAAACCAACGAACAAATAGCGCTATAGATCGAACTACTTAGAGTGTTGTAGATTGAAAAAACCATACACACTAACGTTCATAAGTTTGACCGCACTATACAAATATTTCATTCAGCAACACAATATTCTCCTTTTGCTTGAAATATGAAATATCCTCTGAATAAATTGATTAATTCGATCAATTGATACGACAATAATTTTACTGGCTTGCAATCAAGGCTTTGAGGCGGCCAATCTATTAGCTATAGAACTCCTTGAGCAGATCTCACATGAAAATAATTTTCAACTACATTCGCAATGTCTTTGGGGTCGTAATTGGCAGGATTTTCAAATCAAAAAAAGTCTTAAGTCTTTTTTGAATCTATTTCGTCTACTTTTCCAATTCTTCTGCCTCCAAAGAAAGCCGAACGCATAATGTTTGCTTTCCCATATTTAATTTTTTTAGATATACATCCATCTAACATTCTATCGCCAGAGTGTGGTCCAATGAGTGTACGCCTTTTATTTCCAGATAATTCAAACTTTTATTCGTCTGTCTACAACACCTTTTTCCAATTATTTACATTCAAGTTTGCGTAATTCTTTTGCCGCGTTTAGTTAATGGTAAGGTGATGATTTGTAACAAAAATTTCTAAAAAATATTGTTCATCTTGTTGTGCCGTTGATCTCGGCCTTCCACGTTGTTACCTGCTCTCGAAACTTCAGGTGTCTTCCTTCAATATTCTGTATGCCAATTCCAAAATCCAATTGTCTTGTACTCCGCCTAGCAACAGAAATTGAAGCGTTCCAGTTCCATATTT
>SMLS01069997.1:0-31254 GCA_004785975.1 Popillia japonica
AAAAAAAAATACATGTACAGTACTAACGACGTATGTTATCGCCTATTCTAACATTACGTTTCACTAAATCTTTGAGGTTTATTCCCCAACTATCTTATTGATTTTCGTTATCAAATACAAGCACTTTTCTTTGTTAGTTCCCACGCACCTTTAGTTGAAAATGATGGGAATTCCTCTGTCACACCTACTTATGTATGTCTTATAGATACGCGGAAATCATGCAATGTCCTGCTTAATTGAAGCTTGTTAAAGTATGATAATTATAGAGTATGACAGTTTCTATTGTTCTTTACGTAATAATAAAAGTATTTATATTTACAGCTTCTTGTAGCTTGTAAATTGTCGCGGTATTATGTCACACCTGAACTCGAAAAAACTAAGATGTCAATCCACCTTTTTTTTTGGCATTATTGCTAAAAAAATGATGCTTAAGTTAAGAATAAGAAGTCATAAAAAAATCCAAACATTTCTTGTCAGAATTACTCCAGAAGCTGTTCTGGTGTTATTTCCCGACGATATCCAATAGTATTCAGTTTACTAAAACTTACATGCTGAGAATAATACGGTTAGTATGCTAGTCAGATTAGATTTACTTCGACCAACTCACATAAAATGTGAAATGTATGCAACTTATTCAACCTAAGCATTGAAGCAAGGACTTCTCAATGAATGCCAACGACTATTTACTAAATTGGCATGAGTTCTCCTTTTGTTAATACCCAACCGTGTTTCAAATATATCCGCGATTTACCAAGATTATTATCTAGTTAGAGCAGATTCTGAATGCGAGTTACTTATTTCGAGAATAATATTAGTAGTGAAATAATTTTATTGTAAATAGCTGGATTCTCTGATAAACTTAATTCATACAGGTACTTGAGATCTAATTAGTACGATTTGCGTCCGAAATTTCACGCAATTTTACCATAGGATAGTAAGATCTTTACGTTTACTAGGATTTCATAAATTTCGGAAGTCGTAATTTCTAACTAGACAAACTCGTAAAATCCCACGTGAGTATCTTTTTCCTAATTTTTGCGATCTGTGCCAACTTTTTTGTTATGCTTGCATATATTTTTATATTTTCGGCCAATGCGATGGAAAGACTTATTGCTTTCAGTCGATATTTTACCCAAAGAAATATTTTGAAGCTACTATTTTTATTCACAGTCAATTGCTGGTACGACATTGATAACTATGGCATAATGTGGTACAGTCAGGTGTTGTAGTTTGTTACTGGTAAGTGTGTTGATTGACCTAACGTGTTTTGACTAAAACGTGTATATTTATGTGTTTGTTAGATTCTGGTTCTTTTCAATTTTGATATGCTGAAGAATTTTTGATAATGACCGCACTTATTTTCTAAAATTAAAAGTTTAAACTACTAAAAAGAACTTTACGTTTGTAGAATAGGACATTTTCATTTTGATGTTATTAGGAATTGATTCATCGATATCGCTATGGTTTTTTTTTTGTTAGAAACAGACTAATTCGAGGAACGTGGACGATAAACTTACAGTGATTTTCTTTGATAACAAAGGCCTGTATGTTTTTACTTTAGCCAGTTTTGGCTTAGAACTTAAGAATTTTTTCAAGATATAAGAGCAGTTCATTAGATTCATTACATAAGTATCATAAATTTGATTTGCAACTGCGTCGATATGTATATAAAATAAAAAGTGGAACCTACTAGTTAATAGCTAGTCCCAAGCACCAACTCTTTCTTGTAAAGCAATCTTCACCAATTGTCTTGAAATTTAGGTCTTTATTGTCTCCATGGAACTTAATACTTGTTTAAATTACAACCAAGTTGCTTTTTCCTTGATATTCAATTTCGTTTCAAATTGACTTTTTCATCAATTTGTGTGGAATTTGTGTTCTATAGTTGGGTGTACAACTTTTTGCTTCATTATTTATCCCAATATCCAACCCAGATTGTAACGTTGTTTTTTTTTAAACACATAATAGATCTTAGAAAGTTCAGCTTTCGCATTTTTCAATCGTTCACTTAGGCCAGCCGGCTGAACGCTTGCATTTTAAAATACGAGTGAGACGGACTTTAAACGGTATTCTGGCGAAGCAAGCAGAGCAGAACGGGTGGTCAATGTTTAATTAAAAACGTGTGAGATTATGAGACTTTCCGTTGAAGCCTGATCATAATGTTCTCTCAAGCGATTTGTCAAAAAAACCCTTTAGATAAGGTGAGCTTTTCATTTTTGCATTTTTTTTAGGAGTATGACCAACAATAAGTTTAATTTAAATTTTATTTATAAAATTGCGCATAAAAAATATTAATCGGAAATTAATATCTTACGGGCTTTCGGTTAGGGTACCTCATCCAGACTTCAGACAAAATGTGTGATCTGATTCTAAGTGACGGATTGTTGATGGTTCATTCCTCTTGAGAAGTATTACTTATATCATGGTGCTTGTTTATGAGTTTTCCTATAGTTACGAGCAGTATATTAATAGGTACTTGCTTTATAATTGTTTTATGAATGTATTCTGCGTACCATACTATGCAACAGTCGTTGGACAGAATTCATACACATAAATTTCATTTGCTCCAGTTATTGTTTCTTTGATATTATTAAAAATTTTAGTATTTATCACAAAATATAATTAATTGAGTGTATTGTTTGATTCATGCGATGCGTTTGTCATTTGAAAATACGTTAAATTTGTCAACGGCACCGTTTTGTTTGCATATTAAATGAATTGGTCGCAGTCTTGCCAAGATTAAATTGGGAAATAAAACTTGATAAAACGGTAATCCACTTCATACATTTATCACAGATGTCCAAAAAATTCAGATCACGACTTTGTGGTTTTTTAACATACGTTGGCAAATATATAATTATTCTAAAGAGTATTATTAGAATTTACTGTTGATTCTTCGTGTTGTTGAGATGTGAATTTGCTTCGGCTGCAGCGTCAATTGGGTTTTAAAGGATCTTTGCGTATCATAATCTGAATTATACGCATTTTGATGATAATCCATCCATTTGAATGTATGACTTTTTACACTTGACGCTGTTGTGTCCAGACGGATTCATGGAACATCAGTTCTTACTTTGGATGCAGTTAAGTAGTAAGCAATCGTTTGTTTACTAACAAAATAATTTTTACACCATCCTATCGAAACTTCTATGAAAACTTTGTACTACATTGTAATTTGTGATCACAAACTGATTATTATATACGATTTTCAGAAGCTCTACGGGCTTAGCGCTACAAATTTTGTTGTTTTTTACTAACCACTTCGTACTCTCTTCTTTTTATGATCCAGACTTGGCTGTCTCAATAACAAACACGACTATATGTTTAATAACTCTGGAGAACGTTCCTTTATGGCGTCTCTCTTTAACGAAGTTCTGATAATCAAAGCATTTCTGGAAATAATTTTGGTTAATGTGAAACTGGGCTTAGTTGAAGGAAAGTAGACTTTTTCGTTTATGGATACACTAGAAAAAATATTTTAAAAGGAAAACATTTGCAGAACTATGCTTAGAAACAAGTTACGTCTTCATATTTTGCTAATTAAATTGAATGACAAGAGTATTTCCATTTCTTAATTTAACAAACTTAGTTAGAGATATATAAAAATATTTTTCTTAATGCAGATTTAGCATATTGACAATGTTGGTTGTAGGTTTCACTACTATGAAGAAAACCTAGTTTCGAGATTTAGCTTAAACCGCATTTGTCAATGCAACTAATAAAAGAAAAAAAATGTTTAAATTAAGTTATTGCAACGATTTTGTTAATTTGTATGAAAAACAAGCAAAGAATCTTTTACTACTATATATCTGTACATATATATTACTACTATGTCGTTATTAGATTCCTGTGGCATTGTTTAAAAGGCTTCCATATCTGTCAATATTGGAATAAATGTGTAATGAACATGTTGCCACTGCAGAGGACACAATTTTTTTCTGTTCACACCGAACAAAACAATAACTAATTTCCATTAAATTTCACGTTAGTATACATATTTACAAAACATTATTGTCTCAAGCACAACAGATACTCATATTTTTGCGTACGTCACATGTAACTAATTAATCATCAAAAATGCAATCAAAAAAGATATAGTTCAGCGCCACCTCCATAATTAAGCGCTTTAATTTAAAGTGCCTACACCGCACGGCATCGCCTGTCCATTAAAACCAACCCATTTTCATAATTTACAGCGCCGAGTTATATCAGCGTAACTAGAAAATTATATCGTCTCTGATGATACCACCTAGCATTGGCTGATTTACCTAGAAATGCGTCTCGCGAGATTAGTCAACATCTGTGTTGCTGGAACCGGATGGATGACAATGTCGTTATGTATAATCATATTTAGTCGTAAGTTTATAACTGCTTATAAAATGTTCGCATTCTATCTGCGGTGTTTGTTTGGCGTCACAATAAATCTACGCTGCTTCAACGGCAGGAATTCCGCGGATTCCATACTATGCATTAAATTAGTAATAATTTATTAGCCTTTATAATTATGTAAATCACATACCAACCTACCAGATTTGGTTGCAGTATGTTTATTTTTTAGTTGATAATAGCAAGGTTATAGTTTTATTAGAAGACATTTATATACACGTAATGTCTATACAATATTGGCATAAAGTATTGACATGGAATAAAGGTGTCATTCTATTAGCAATAATTCATCTAATCATTATTGTTATATTGTGTACTCGAATTATTATTTGTAACGCCATATAAATTAATCTATGTGTTCAGTGATGCAGGTGTTGATTAATGCCATGCTCTTCAAACTAATACTCTACCGCTGCGGTTCTCAACCCTTCAGGCTATGAGCCCTCCTTCATGCTTTGGTGTGAGGTCACGCCTCTCTTTACGGATTAAGTTAATTTAGACTTATATATGATAAATTTACTTACATTATGTTTGAGTAAAATGACTTTGAACTTAGGCTAGACATACTCTCGTAAGGAATATAAAACCATATTTGTTCAAATACAAATTTTAATTACACAAATCATTGAAAAAATTACAACAAAATATCAATAATGTAACCATAAAAATGTTCGTTACTTTTGTAGTACTAGTGTGAGGGTTGGTACTGTTTCTCGTTAACTATTCTTTGTATGTTTGGTTGCAATTTTGACAAAGAACACCGCAGCTCACTTTCCACATCTTGCCGGGCTCGATATTTAGATTTTATATTAGCCAGAGCTGAAAATCCTGACTCGCATAGATAAGTTGATGAAAATTGTACAAGCAACTTGGCTGTCTCCATTGCTACTTCTGGGTAAACAGAAAGACATAGTAGCCAGATATCTTCGAGATCCATGTTTGGGAAAGCTGTGGATTCACATTGCAAGTCAATTGTTTGTTGTAATAGCTATAAAGAAATTTCAATGATTGTGTCCAGCATCAAAATCATTTTTTTGTTGTTGTAAATATACATGAAAAAACAACTGCTTCAAAAACTACAAACTTATTTATTTTTTTTTAATTTGTAATTTGTTGACGCCTCCCCTGGAATTCTTCCACGCCCCTCCTTCCCCCCTATTTCTGGGTTTCTTGTAGCTCTAATTGGTGGCCCAGTTTCCTTCCATATTCCATGTTTATTTTCCATCTTAAAATTTGCTGGTGCTTATTAATCATATGAGCTTTTGTGAACTTCATTTGGAATCTCCAAAAAATTTTAAATTTGTATTCACATTATCCATTTATCTCGATAATTTTCCCAGGCCACCTGTATATGTATATGTAAGTATAGCAAGTTGCTGAATATGTGCTTACGGAATTCTGAATGTAGTTCTGTCGCTGCTTCTGTAGTTGCAATAAACTGGACAAGTTACAAGTTATTATATCATTCCCTAAGCGTATTCCTTATAACTTATAAATATGCTCGCATTGTCTGTGTGTACGGACGCTAGTCGATTAACAAGAGAATGTGGGGGTTTACAGACCAATCTGATGCCAGCCTAACGGTAACTATTTTAACGGCCCAATCGTCCATTAGCATAGTGTTAGAAACCTTAACTATAACACTACTCTTCATTGTTTCACTCAATAATTCGGGAAAGTACAAGAACTCACGAAAACGACACAAGATTCTATAACCTTACTCTTCAAATGGGTATAACATCATGTGTTATGCTTTTTTTAGCAATATTAAAGTGATGCATTTGTGAACAAAAATCTTTTTTCGCGGATGATGAAAAATTTATATAAACTATACTCATAGCGAAGCTTCCTTCAAGAAATCATTTATATTATTGAAAGGATGTCCGGTGGATATGTTTAGTGATTCACTCTTTTTGTCGTATTCGTTATCCTTCGCCGAGATTTTTATATTTGTTAAATGTGCTGTACGTATTGTGTATATACGTAAACATACTTTGGTGTATTATGCCATTCTGATAACACATTTAAGTTTATATATGTTTGTACCACGACAAGCTCCAAAAATTTGATGAAGATTAAAATTGAATCAAGTTCCATTATAATACGTGTGGATTATTGTTTTTCTCGAATGTTGGTATGTGATGGCTTTACTATATTCACATTAATCGCCTCATTCACTTCATTTTCATTCTTTATGCTCTTACGAGTTCATTATTAGACTATTAAGTATCGAGTCGTGTCGTGGATTGAATCTAGTCCGAATTCTCACACCACTTACCATCATTAGTCTTTTTATAACCTATGTTTGATGTCAGTGTACTGTAGTTACGATTATAGACACATTGTCCGATCTAAATATAGCGCAATTAAGAGTTTTGATGCATATAAATATGCTGTGCCTAATTGTCATATATCTTGTTAAGTTTAGTCTTTTAATGCGCTTAACCAATATACTGGTAGGATAAGGGAATTGAATCATATCATTATTAACATTTGAATATTTATATCGTAATTAAGCAAGAAATGTTCATATTTCTTCAGGCCTATGTTCCATATTGGCATATTGCTATTAAGTCCATAATTGAAATTCCATTACTCTATATGTATCCACATGTACTTATACTTATGTATCATTAGTAAGAGAAAAGAAAACGTATCTAAATATTTTGATATTTATTACACCGTATATGTCTAGTCGCACTTTACGTTGCTACTAATATTAGCAAATGAAAATGTCTATACTTTTATGGATATTTAAGTTATGTTGCGAAGTTATACGATTTGCATTACAGATATGCATCGAGAAGTAATATTGCATTTTATAAAGTCGAACTGTAATAATATATTTTGCGTAGGCTTGGAGGAAGGATATTTTGCAGCTATAAGATACATGTATGTATATACTTCGTGTTTGTGAAGATTTTATTTCTTTTGTGTTCACATTTATTGCGTTTGACTAAAATAAGTCTACAACGGTTGGTAATGCATATACACTACCGCTCAGAATAGTACGAACAACTTTTCTTTTGTGAAGCCCAAAAATTTCAATCAGCATTTGGAAATTATTTATGAACACCAAATACTATCATTTAATGAAACAGGATTGTGCGGACAATATCATATTTCAGTATTTTACCACTTGTTCCTTAATTGTTTTTATTATAGAAATTTCAATCAAAATTTGTATGTAGGTTTGTATAACATGAAAAATGCAGCAGGTGTCAAAATGTATTTCAAACTTTTATGGAAACGAAACATTTGGTGGATGCATTAGATGAGTTAAGAACTCCAGCACAGCTGCTTATTAGAGACATTGTTATTATTACTTTATTACTCTTAGTGGTCATACATTATTTGTATGATGTATTTTATGCTATAAACAACACATTAAGCATATGTAGTTTTAAAAGGACTTAATTCGTATTAAATATATTTCTTATGCAAAGCTATGTTTTACTGTTGCTTTGACGATTGTCGTAAAAGCTTTACCATTACCAGAATTTATTACGGTACTTGTGCAGAATACATATCTAAGTTCCATAGACATATGTCATGTTAATTGTGCGATGATCTAATCATTTTTACTACTAATGGCAATAATAAATTGCAAAATTACGATTAGATACTGTTAAAAATGCTCTGTGTGATCGTTTGCATCGATGCGTTTTTGTCACCCAGATGTACAGCTACATTCTGAATCTTTCAGATTATAAAACTGATTATAATACTACTAAAAATACTATTTATACAGTACCCTACTCATATTTAACTTGCGCTACAAAGAAATAATTTACTTTTATACAATACCTTCTATTTTGTTGCAGATTCTCTCCTTCATTCTCCTTTAACATCTCATCAGTTAGGACACGATGGCATTTGCCAGGATCCACGGTTGCTCAATTTGGAAAAGCAGCTAAACATAGAGCTCAAAGTTAAACAGGGTGCCGAAAACATCATGCAGACAATAAATGGCAAATCTCATAGAGATAAGAAGCTCATGGCGGAAGCCCAACAAATGTTTTTGGACGCTAAGGCCAAAATAGAATTCCTCAAAATGCGAATATTGAAAGTAAGCACAATTTTATATTAAATGCGAGTCTTTAACATCACTTATTTTTTCAATGTAATAGGTTAAGAACGAGATCAACAATAAACACCACGGTTCAATGCATGACTTAGCCAATGGAGATGTTAGCACTTGTGAACTCGAAACGCCATTAGAAGACAGAATAGAGGATATCAGACATAGACTTAAAATTGAATTGGCTGTTGTAGACGGCGCCAAAAACGTAATTAGATTAATGCAGGGTTGCGATAAGGTTGACAAGAAGGCTCTTCAAGAGGTAAGTACCATTTATAATTTGTAAACTCGATTATTATGAGAGATGGAAGATATGTTCATAACTTTTGGAAGATTTTTAATTTTATCAAGCTACTTCTTAGTTTAATAGAAGAAACTTTTATAGCACGCAACAATCCATTATTGGCTGTTACAGGAAATCAATTATGTATTAATTTGATTTTAGACGTGTTATGATTATATTGTTTTCCTCTTTTATGCTAACAACGAATTCTCTATTACTGAAGTATGGACGAAATTCTTGCGTCACGGCGTTGATTCCAATTCAATATAATTTTTTGCGTAAGTTGTAGTCTAGCACTGCAGTACAAACAATTCTTGAACACGGAAAAAAATTCCATGTTTAATATCGATATAAGAAATGTCTGGGGAGGTCGAAAGTTGTAGAACCGTCCAAAACTCTCCCTGAATTGATTTTTTGATTATTGGGTTTCGTCGGAAAGTTGGCCCATTGAAACAACGGCATTTTCAATGAACGTGGAACATGAATAAATGCTGCATGTCTCAAGACAGGCAAGTATTATACCATTAATACGCAAGTTCTGGTATATGTTTGACGAATGCTCTCACACTATTTTCTCAAAGGTTATTCATCAATACCCCTTATTGTTAATATTTAAGATTATCCAAAAAAGTCTTGAGTTGTGTTGGCATTTACCTTTAAAGTCACTTTTTGATTTCACATTCCTTGTCGTCTAGATTTCAAAAAGCCTTGTCTATGAACTTACGTGAAGTGTAATTGCAACAAACGAGGTTATGAACTTATCATTACAATGCAAATCTTCTGTTGATTTTTACTTATACAATACCTTTGGGTAATTTTATCTTCAAACCGTCTGAATTAAACGGAAATTGGATATAAAACACGGCAACACAACCAATTTTCGGTAATTCTGCCCAAAACTGTGTATGTAAAGAAACAGTGTGAGCTGGTACGTAATTTCTTTTGCAAAAGATAACACTATGTAAGATATTTGATTTTTTCTGATAATGGAGCACCATCTCATTTTACGCTAGTGTCTAACATCTTCTAATAATCGATTTCCTAAGTACAATAGATGGTTAAGATATAGCTCTCAACAACATGATCACCATGATCAGTTTCACCAACTCAGAAATTCAATAATTTGCCGAAACTATAAACTAAAACGTAACAACCCATAATTTTATTAGCAACCTTTCTATATAGCTGCTATTAACTTTGCATATAAGATTCTAATAACTTTCAACAAATAAAAAGATTGCTAATGTTTATTTGTCAAACATTTTTTATACATCTCGTACTAAAAAATCTCACAATCCAACAGGAAAATAGTAAACCGGATATCAAATATATGTGTGTCATGGTCCAGATGTTTGCCGCTCATGTACCTACAGATATGTACTTGTAATGTATATATGTATGTAATGTAATATATAATGTCTTTAATTAGGTTACATACATTACATATGTGTATAATGCAAATCGTTTCATTAATTATATTGACTCCATCTATTCTTGTTTGTAGAACGAATAGGAATATCATTTCTTCATCATTTACGTACATTGATTCGTTTTGCAAACTCCCATAACTTAATAAAATCAATCTCAAAATGAAGTTCTTAGATAACGAATAGCTTTAGTAACATAATATTTATGAATGCTCGATACCTATTGGTATTTAATTCTTTCACTTTTTATTTCATGCACGCTAATCTAAACAGTTTATAAACGAATGCATTTAACGACGGGATTTCAGAGAAACGTTCGCAATTAATCGATTCAGGATTGAAGAAATATTTACATTTGTATGCATAAATCAGTACGTCGTAATTACATGTACATATGTACTCGTAGCGTCCTCTATTGAGGTTTAGTGCGAACTAAATATACATACTTATGGCCGGAAAAATCATATGTATAAGTGGCGGAGCAATTAGCTCTCTTGATATATAGAGCGCAGATGTGAAGTACTCTTCCTTATTTTTGAATTAGATGTTAAGTGAAGAAAAGTAAAACGTTATGAGCGATTAACGTGTTTATTTTTATAATATTAAAATAATTGATTCTTGTTTGCATTTTGCTTTTTTTCTCGTTTTTGTTTATGGAATACAATCCTTATTCTCTTCTCAGAAGCTTGGTATTTAAAGAATTTAATATGTTATGATAAGTAGGAATTTTTAGTATTAACAAACATTCTTTCAGTAAAAATAATTACTTTCTCTTGAATGATCTCTTCCAGCTAAAAAAAAAAATACGTATTTTCTTTCAACTTTGCTTTTTATAATTTCCAATAACTCAAGCAGAAATGCGATTTAGAAAACAATGGCAAAATCGATGAGAAAACATTTTAGAGCACCTTCGATAAAGGTCTTTGGCGAGAAAATTGTTGATTGGCAGTAGTACTTTATATACCCTTGGTACCCAATTCGTCTTTGGGAAAATGTAATAACACAAACAAACTAAGAACGTTGTTATCATTTCCAATCTTTTGGCTTGATGTCAAACCTGAACGTCGAAGCCCACACAATCTCTCACTTTGGTGGGCAGCCGCTTAACCACTGCGGTTATCGATTGGTCGATCTGGCCATCACAGACATTATGAACTTAGCTTAGTAATTGCCTGTATTTTCAAAGCGGTTAGGCCTGGGATGTTGCCGTTACTGTTGACTGCTGCTTTTTCAACTTATTGTAAGGTTTTGTCAGTAATCTTTGATAAGAGTATAAGAGGATATGCCTTGGCGGCGCTGGTCTATCAGCTCACAATGAGGTCTCTTAGATTAATTGTAAACAGCGCCAGTGAGTTGATTTTTGTATGTTCGTCTGTGTATCTACTCATCAAGATTGGGACAGTTTCAATATTTTGAGTGGCTTTGAGTGTGTTTGCCCTTGAACGCAAACTTTGGGGGACTGTAGGGACTTTGAGTTTATAGACGCAACATTCTTCCTGAATTACTTCCTGCTTAAAAAGACATGAATTTATATCTTCATTTTGAAAATAGGTGTTCACCTTTACATTTCTTTCTTCTACATAAATCAACCGTACCAAAGTTATCCTTGGATGAGATATTTTGGGATCTCACTGTATATTAGCAAATTTTTAAGTAGATTATTTCATTGAATGCTAGAATTGGATTTGATTTTTATGGCGGAATGAAGATTATTCATTTATTTTATCATGTCTATTTCGAATTCAATTGTTTATCGTATATATATCTAATCGATTTCTGAACTACCACAGTTTGCCAATACTGAAGGTAGATATATTATAACAAACGACCCACTTTCACACAAACATAAAATGACATACTACCAATGTATTTCCGTATAGTGTCTTTACAGGTGCTCAAACGTTCAATCCGTTTTTCGCGTTAATTTAAGAAAACCGTTCTAATTTTGCGAGCATCGAAACAAACTAAACGACGTATAGAAATAGTCGCGCCCTGCCAACTTACTGCTCTCCCAATGGTTTCGAAACGGCACGACGACGCAAGCAAACGTCCACAACGTCCAGTATCTGCCGTAGAGGCGTCGTGCTAAGATATACATACACATAGAAATTGCGTTATTAATACAAATAAAAAAGGAAACTTTGTTTACAACGAGTACATTCCGTTATTAATCCAAAAAGAAACGATTACGTGGCGCGTACGATTTTAAAACAAACGAACTCAGTTTTCCGTGGCCAGCGTTCCTTTTTTGCTCATAAAGCGGTAAAAATTGGAAAATAAATTTCGTCCGTGTGCATATTTCAGTGTTGTTATTAGTGCGTTGCATACCTAGTGACGTAACAGTCTGTTTAAACGTTGCATATTTAGAGGATGTGAATAAAATGTACGGCGGTAGACCTGATCAACAGCAACAGTGGACAGTTCACGCCGAATTCACCATTAAGCATGATGGTATGGAAGATCCTTCGGCGTTGCCTAAAACACACACGGAGCGTGACGAAAATGGAGTGCGAATGGTGTACAGTTGGACGTCACAGCCGCCAGCAACAAGTACGACGAACACAAACGATTCTCATTCGTTCAGAACTGACAGGTCGACCACATCAAGTGGATCCGACGTGAAAGATCCACAACTGCCGTACGGATTTCAGCGAGGAAACTTAGTTTTTACGTCAACACCTCCCAAACGACATCCATTTTCTAATATTGATGCGCCTAGTAAAGGCCAGGACTCTTCTGGATATGGTAGTGAATTGCTTTCGCCTAATTCTGGCGGTTTTCCTTACAGACCTATACAACCGTACAATAGGCGTTGTAGGAGTACATGCAGCATAGTTTTATCTGCTGATTTCGACCAAAAAGCTGAAGACAATCCTGACAATCCTCAATGTGGACGGACACATAGTTTACGATGTCAAACACCAACTGCAAAATCAGAAAAAAAGGATTATTATGGATGCGGTGATCCATGGTGTTACCACGCTTGTGGAGAGGACTATTGTCGGTTTCCACCCCTGCAAGAGATTGACGAATATGATTCCACGAGTTCGAAACGGCCTTCTAGAGCGAGTACATTTATGGTCCGTCAATCGGACAGATCGAAAAGTTCGCCGTCAAAAGCAGCAACGGACTCAAAAAAAGACGCTTGCGTGCAAACTTACGAGATGATTGACAAATGCACTTCGCCTTTCTTAAGAACGGATAGCTTCGAACGGAAGACGTCCAACAGCGGCAGTGGCGACGTCAAGTTGAGGAGAGAACGCAATATAAAGAAGAAGATAAACCTGTACGAATCAAGGAGAAAAACGGAGCCAATTCATCAAAGACATTCTCCATCTTCTTTCACGCCGGATAGCCTCGACAGCCAACAGGTAGCGCGTGTATTTTCGCGTTTTGTACGCGTTAATTTTACGACGAAAGCCTTGGTTTTATATTTAGAGTCGTGTTGGGTGATTTTCTTTTACTTTTTTCTCAATTTTTTGTAGCTCGGTAACGGTTCAACTTAATATATGCGACTTTATAGTTGATCTATATAAAACGACTGCTCTCAAAAATACATTTTGCAGATTTTGGATGCAATTTATTCGCCATTATTTTTGTCTTTACTTTTATTAATATCGATGCTGAGTGTGTTTCGTTGAACTATTAAGGTGACTTTGTTGGTGAAATTTATTACTTACTTTGTCATTTAGTTGTTGCACTCTGTTTTACGCATTTTCTTATTGCGAATACAATTTTGAAACGCACTATAGTGAAAATTTCCGCTAACTACTTTTACACGTTAACATGACTGACGAGTGATGAAATGGTATGTGGGTGGTATAACAAAACGAAAACAATTTGCACATCAACTCTGTTGCTCTAGTTGACAGTAGACATTTAATTTTTAAATCTGTAGTATATATAGGATATTCCTCAAATAAATACAATGATATATGTCCTACTTTATAAAATTGCTTCAACTGACCTCGAATTTTCAACATTTTCAAATAATTTTTTCTCTGCAAGTACTATTTTCCTATGTTTTTAGGTCCGAAGGTAGGGGACATTACTTTTAAAATAGGCTGTACATATTTGCATACCTACCTTCAAATTAACATACAACTAATTCTGGGCATGATGTCTTTGTTTCCTGCAAACAATTATTGCAATTATTGACAAGTTTATACAATAATTAATTAATTACCCTAAAATTAGTATTGATCAAGAGTGGGTCTAGGACTAGTAGTCTTCTTCTTTACAAAATTCTCAAATTCCCACTCTTTGTCTCTTTTTCTCTGTCTTTATCTCCCATGTAATGGGCAGTAAGCTTTGACCGTATATTGATTAATCATGTTTCAGCAAGACATATTTTTTAATTTGCTGCTAGAAACTGTTTCGATTGACTTTTTGGCTGGGTGTGACAGGAAGAGTTAAACTTGTACAATGGCATACTTTGGATTCTTTTGTACCACAATGGTTTTAACACTTTTCTTCTTAATTATTTTAATCGTCTACCCTTAAAGTCTTAGACAATGTATTCCTGAAGGTTGTAACATTTGCAAATTAGCCTTTCAGATATTCCCTTTTAATTTGCGAATAACAACAAAAAATATTAGTTTTGTAATTAGTTAAATATAAAATCGTAGACAGGAGTATTAATATAAACTTATATTATTTTCTGCATTAGCATATTTACACGTTCCAAGTTTTTTTTAAAGCCAAACCTTTTTTCCAAAACATCATTGGACCCACTGGATAAATATTTATAAAGGAAGTAATAAATTTGAAAACATGTTCAATATTTTAATTAAGCGACTTTTTCAAATTGTAGTTTTTGGAAATAATTGCAAACAATTTTGTTTTTTATATGTTGCCTATCCGTTTTAATAATGCTGCGTTTAAGTTATAATTATTTTCTTTGAAGTCTTTAATTTTTTTGGAAATTAATTATTTTGTAATTAATGGGAATCTAGAAAACATTATTTCGATAATTATTATGATTATGGCTTTTATAAATTTGTTTATTTTTATAATCTCGTCAAATCTTTACACTACTATGCAGATATTAATAACTTCTAGTCGCGAACGGCTCCTTAGCAAGCCCCACGGATAAAATTGCACAAGCACGAAAGAATATCTATAATACGGATCCAACGGTTCTAGAATTAAGACTGAATTTAGGCTAACCATAATTGCATTTACATATGATGCCAATCATCTCAATCAGTTTTTGGATCCCGATTAACATGCTTGAGAATCCATAGCGCCGTCCTTTTGGTTTAGGCAGATTTTCCAAGTAGAAAAATTTGGGACTACAAAATATATTTACTGCTTCAGGCGTTAAATTAATATGAAGAGTATGTTACAAATTTTACCATTTTGACCAGAAACAAAAAAATTGTTCTAACTCTGGCTGAAACGCATAGTTACGTAAAAACCATACGCCGAGTAATTGAAAAAGTTGTGTTTTGCCGATTACGGCCAAATAAATTGGATGGGCTATCTTTGCGCCATATTTGGGTTTTCGCCAAATGTTAGCGTTTTATCTTTAAATTGTACTTTATTATAATTGATTTTCTATCCCCACAATTCCTTTTAAATCGTTTCCATCTTCCTATTTGTTTCTTAGGAAATATTGTAATCTTCCTCCTCATAGCTTTTCCGTGCGTGATTATACTAAATACGTTCTATGTAGATTTTTGCATCATTAATTTGTTTAATTTTTATTTAGTAATCTACTCAAGCTCTTGGTCGTATTGTTTGTCGTTATTTCCTTGGAAGAATCTACTTGCTCCTTTTATCTTTGCCCAAAATTAATCCCATTACCTCAGTACGTAAACAGTAATTGAATAAGCACTTAAATTCGCTTTGAAATCTGTGTATGACTTCCAATTAAAAAGTTTCCAATCGATTCATCAGCAGTAAAACCAAGCACACCAGAATTTGTGGAGTATTCGAAGGATGGTACTATCACACAAAATTATTTCAGCTAATTTTCCACATCTGATAGCTTTTTGCCATTGTCTACACAACTCTTGCGGATGCAGTAGCAAATTTTATGAGCGCTCACAGCTCAGTAAGATTTATATATGTATTCTTTTTTAACGCTCGTGTGCGAGTAGACACGTAGGTTTAAGTTTTACGACTCGTAAAACTTAAACGTGACACGGTGCTATAATTAAATTCGTGGATTTTTAAGACGAATATAGCTAGCCTGAAATTGCCATATGTTCTAAGTTCAACGAAATTTTTACACAAAACTTGCACTATTCAAAATGCAACTACCTATATAGAATAAAAACATGATGCGTTTACGATTATTTTCTTTGTATCCTGTTTAGCTTCGTAGAAACCGTTCGTTTTGCGCAGTGAGTTACTTTTTAATTGTTTTATGTTCAAGTGTAAACGAAAGAAAAAGATACACAAAAAAATTCCTGAAAAACTTCTGTTAAAATTATTATTCCTAACAAAACTGACGTATTACCATCAATATCTTTAGATATATTCTTACATAAAAAACTGCGCATATTTTCTTCTGGATACTCTACAGTCAGCTGTTGCGTGCTATTTGGCAGCGATATTTTACTTTTGGCATCGATTAAATTTTAATCTGGCAAGTATCGCAAAAATCTGAAACCGACTTTAGATACTGACCTGACCTGCGTTATTGAAAACCGCTACGCATTAAACTCCGAATAGAACCAAGGCTTTCCGAATAATTTGAGTTTACACTTGCTTATACTCTTAATTCTTTCAGTCTGTTAAGCGAACCGTAAAAGGTCCAGCAAAACTTGGAAAATTGCATGATACTAAATCCTCATCTCCAGATTCCAAGGCTAGTGATAAAAAGCCTAGAACTGTTCACATAGATGTTTACTGCACTGGAACTGAGTTAGAATCATCAAGTTCCTCCTGCAGCGATTCCGAAAATAAGACTACTTCTTCACCTCAAACGGTTTTCGAATCCGAAAAGTTCCGATTAACTCATAAACGTGCGTTTGATAAAGATGTGCCTTATCACATACGAAAAAGTCAAAGTAATGATTCGACTGGTAATGTTCACAACTTAAGGAAAAAGTTCGAAAAAGACGAGTCAGATGATGACGATGAAACCACTCCGTATCCATCTCAGTTGAGTTCATTTTCAGCTATTAAAGATACAGCCTCGAGTTTTTCCACCAACTTACCACCGTCTTGGTCTACTATGTCGATGACAAGTTGTGCACTTCCCGATGATGATTCGGTAGCAAACACGTCGTGGAAAGATACATATTCGGATCTTGGAAGTTTGCTAGAGAGTCGATCCAGTATAGCTCAAACAGATAGTTTAGATTTTGTTCCTAGAAAGCTTTGGCAACGCACAAGCATTGAAGAATCACCGGAAAATGGTAGTTTAGCTGAAACACCAAGCAAAGCTAGTTTGCAACCAAGTGATAGTTTCGAGTATGCGAACTCTGAAGACCGGTTAAGAATCATGAATATGGAGCGGATGTGGGGACAAGATAAGCCAATCAGAGCACCATTGCCGCAGAAGAAATACTTGGTTCAGCAGAAAAAACTTAAGGAATATTTAGATAAACGAATGAGTGATAAATCGTTGCCAAAATGGGAATCAAAGGATACAGATTCGGAAGGTACGGATAGCGAAGAAAAGGGGTGGACAATTTTGAAAGAAGAAAAACCGCAGGATAACGACAATCCTAAAGCTATTGCAGAAATTGTTAAGAAATGTGCTGAAAGAAAGAATGTAGAAAATCCAGTAGGAATTAAATCTAAATTACCAGATCGTCACAACAATGCCAGTGATTCACGCCTTGCTTCTAAATCGCCCAGTATTTTAGCCATACGGCAAAGATTAACTGCTAATCCCAATCTAGGCTCTCCTTTCACCATATTTCCAGGAATATTTACTGAACAACGAGCTGTTGCGAAAAGATTTGGTAATGTTGTCAACGTATTTAAGAAACCAGGGCATCATATTGGACCAGCTAAAAATCCGGATTGTACTTGCGATCATTGTCGGAGATATTTCGAAGTGTATGGAATGCGTATACGGGCAAGAAGTTTAGGAGGAGACTCTAGTGGAATTATAGACTGGAAGGAAGCGGAGAGATCTTCTGTGCCACCAGATGTAGTATTGCCGATACAAAACGAACCAGTAGATGATAAAATGGACTTGGGATACACAGATTTCTAATTATTCTGAACGTTATAGTAAAAAAGATTGCTGGCAATTTTTGCTTACCGGCTAACCCAAAGTCACAAAGAGAATATCTTGTTTAAAAATATAAAAGACACAACTCATTAGTATCACATAATTGTGTAATTAGAATGCATGTTGATAACATAAGCATTTGTGATGTTAGATTGTGTTCATTCGAAATACGAATAGCGTAACCACATTTTTTGCATTTTATAGTTCTTTTTAACATCTGGAGTGCCGCCACATATCATAATATCCTATTTACTTTTTAAAGAGAAAGCTTCCACAGAAACCCATTTGTGATACAGTGCCTAATATTCCAAATGGTATGTGTATTTAGTTTATAATATTTCTGGATATAGTGCGTTTTTTTGACTTTAATTGCATTCCAGGTTGTCCATTTATGATATTTAGTTCATTTAACTTATGCATTTTTTTGTATCGCTTGTATTATTTCTTTTTTTTTTTTCGTACGGAAGGGGGGTTGCCGGTTATTAAAAACCTTTATTGGAACTCTTTTTAGAAACCAACTTTTTTATTTTTTATTTTCTGTTGTCAGACTGTACATTAAATAAAATCTACTACATCAATATTATTAGTATTTATTTATTAAAAAATCCTTTAGAAGAGTACATCGGACAACAGAAAATATAAGAGGATAAAGTATTTTTGGCATTTTTTCCACGCCTCTAAGACTGCTCAAGTTATCGCATTATGCATTTTTTGTTAAGTACTATATTTATAAGATAGTACCTGATTTACTTAAAATTCTTTTTGGACAAGAACTTCCATCTCTCATTTGACGAGTTTGGTGAGTTTCGTTTCTTACCAAGTAAATTTACGAAATCTAATGTTCTCAACTTAAATTCAGGCTCAGTCAAGTCTTGAAGCTAGCAGCAAAAAACTGGATTTACTACGAAAATCTTTAGAGCTCAGAGTGCAGGAATTACCGCCTGACAGTAGGATGGTACACCAATTACGTAAAGAATTACAAACAGTTCCTCAAAGCAGTCATGCCCCAGTACACTATACTAGTTTACAGCCATTTAGAGAAGGTTCTGAAGGAACTAAATTCGTCAGTTCTTCTTCTAGTTTAGGAAGAAGTGCTTTAGTAACTGGTAGGTTGAGAAAAATATGAACGTTTGAGGATGTAATTTATAATTGATCTGTAATTTATAGGAACACTGGAGGTGAGATTAATGGGTTGCCAAGATTTACTGGAAGATGTACCTGGAAGATCGAAAAGGGATCGAGATGCTACTTCTAGTCCATCGGATTTAAGGAGTTTCATGAAAGGCGTTGCTGGTCGTAGTTCTTCTAAAAGTTATAGCGTTAAGGATGAAATAAGCAATGAAATAATGGCCGTGTTGAAATTGGACAATCAAACAGTTGCTCAAACTAACTGGAAACCGTGTTCGCAGCAGGCTTGGGACCAAAGGTATGCAAACGTGAAATTTTTCAATTAGTCGAATTGCTATTTACTACGGATTTGTATTGTGAGTGTATTTGAGAAATAAAGAAGATAATAAATCTTCCCAAACTAATAAATAGTTGTTACATATACGCAATTTGTAGTTTGCCAATGGGAATTTATCTAAATATATTGGAATTCGTTTCTGGCAAGCTTAAGTAGCTGCATTGTTATTAGATTGTTAGTCTACGTGTAAAGTGAACAAAGGTATCTGTATTCAGTTGAATTTTGAAGGTAAATTAAATTATGTTGTATATTATATATACATATTGTTCTAGCAACTTTTATTAACTTATCCTATTTGAGTAAGCTGTAAAATACGAGTAAGGGTACCTACTTAAAAACGTTATAAATTTCTTATTTACAATTCGGAAAATACATATGTAACTTGAAATCATAAACGAAATTTTACGTTGAATCCAGACAATTTAAAAATAACCATCGTAGATACATCTAAACAAATACAATACAATGTATTTGACGGTATTTTACTGTTTATGTTGGACATAATTTGAGGTTGAAATGGAAGCGAAAACGAAAACAATTATGTTTTCGAAATGCGCCACACAATTCTAACACATTGATGTATGTTGAAATGTTTTCGAAGTTTTTCCGGTTGTCATAAAAATAGTACGTGTTATGTAATTTATTATTTAATTTAATGCGGCTTTTCAGAATGAAATGGTTTTCAGTGTTTTTCTTTTTATATTTAATTGATTATATCATGCTACCGAGGATTATTTTTAAAATATTTATCTTATTTTTAATGCTCATCGTTTCTATTTTGAACATAAATAACCAATTAAACCGCTAAACTATTTTTTTTTGTGGAACATCTTTGCAGGCGGTGTCTGAAGCATCACTGCAGTATTTATTCGAGTTGTTCTTTGCTGTAGCTTTTTCTAGTCAATACTGTCAGTAAATCGAAGCTCCCAATACGATGTTGATCTTAAATTTTAAGTATCGAACAAGAGTGGGTAAACGTGCACGTGAAACAATTGCAACGTTTGCTTTGAGTACCTCATTAAATCCTGGTATATACGTAATAGTTGCGATACGTAAGGCTTCGCGGCAGGTAGCTATTTAAAATAACATCGAATTGGAGCAAATTCGCGCCCAAAATGCGTGGGCGAGGGTTTATTCTGTATAACTTTGAACCAAACATGTATAAATTTTATATTTTCGTAAAGAAATGCAATAAATTCCATTTTGTAATTTTTGATTGAACAGTTTGTCAGCCGCTTTATTCTTTTGTCTTATAATTACGTTGAATCTGCGAACTTAACTTGGTTGTTAGGAGTTTGTACGTGTGGGATCATTTTGATTAATGTGGCTTATAAAAAGCAAAAGCACAGACATGACGAACGAGCTGTGGGCGGATTGCGTCAATACTGTTAAAATTTTGAAATTTGACTCACTTTTCGTATAAAAACGACTGTGATAATGAACACTTACGAATGTACGGTTGATGCTAACATTTTCCGCATATATTTGTTCCCAAATGGCAATACCAATTGTTTTGAGAATACAAAAGGAAATGAGTGCGGTTTTATCTCAAAAACAAGAAATCTTATTTGTTGAAATATGTATTAGCCAAGTTTGTGTTCGTATGCAAAATAGATATCATATTTTTAGGCAAATATCATTAATTGCTGTACATATGTACGTATTTTGCTGTTTTAAATACGTACTTATGTTGACGTCATCATGTATGATAAAAAGTAAGCAGAATGACGTTATAAACATATTATGGGAAAAAGACATCACTTAATGACAAAAACATAAAGCATTGTTTGAGTAAATTTTCGTTGCAGGTTTTCTATAGAATTGGATAAAAACAGGGAATTAGAAATTGGCATCTATTGGCGGGATTGGCGCTCGTTGTGCGCCGTTAAATTCTTAAGATTAGAAGAGTTCATCGACGACGTACGTCACGGCATGGCTCTTCAATTAGAGCCGCAAGGGCTGCTTTTTGCCGAGGTAACTAACATTCATGGAAAATACATATATTGAAGTTAACATTTTCTGTGCAATTATCTATTTAGATAAAGTTCCTTAACCCAATGATTACGCGGCGACCAAAACTCAAACGTCAAAGAAAAATATTTAAGCAAGAAGTAAAGAATTTCCCAAGAGCTACCCAAATGAACATCAACGTCGCCACTTGGGGTCGGTTACTGAAACGATCCTCACCAGCAATACAACAAGTAAGGATGGCACCGCCCAGTCCTCCAGAAGCTCACGTGAGTAGTCTTATAAAAGTTTAACGCAATATTTTTTGCTTACTAATTTCATAGTCTCTACAGATATCTTTTGCTGCACCCTCCGAAGATAAGTCAGAAACACCAGGCGAAATACCCGATCCTCAGCTTGGTGGTTTGGGTGGTCAGCGACCTCTAAGTATGAATAGTATGCCTGCTCTGCCACCTGAATTGCCACCACCATTACAAGCCGCTGGACCTCCACCGGTGACCAAGAAGAAAGCACCGTCAACACCACCACCACCTTTACCACCCAGATATGATACAGATGAGGTTAGTGGATTTCATGTATTCATGCGCAGTGCGAATCTGCATCAAAACTCTTACGTACATTAAGTACCACTAAAAAGAACTAATTCTAGTTAGATAAGAGAATATTTAAAAAACGTTTATAAATTCATACAAGTTTTTTGTAAACCATTTTGTGGGTATAGTTTATTTTAATACCTTTTGGATTTAAGTAATTGATGAATGGTTTTTCGTACTGATTCTTCACGCAAAATGGTGTACTTTAGTATTGACTGGCGCGTAAACTGTAATAACTAAAAACATACGAGGTAGACACTTTAAGTTATCTCTCTATTATGCTTGGTACTCACAACAGAATAATAATGTGATATTCGTCTCAAAAGTTGGAGGTCATAGTCATCTGTATATTAGCAAGAATAATATTTTAATCTTAATTAGAATGGTTTCTCATGTTATTGATGTATGTAAATGTGGGATACTTTAAGTGTTGAGTCTATAATGTGGTTATTTTGATCTTATTTGTACCTTAAAATTAATTAAAAAGAATTAAAATATGTAGCGGATCAATAAATTATTACTTCACTAAAAAACTACGAAATGCAATTTAAAATTAACCTCTAGACATATTCTGCTAAACCATTTTAATGTACAAATAAATTCTATTTTCTTATGTGTACTATTTCACATTCCTTCAGTAAAGTTTCTTTTGTGGTCGTAAATTTTGTCTCTCTATTTAACTTTATTTCACAAGCACTTACATCTTGTAGCTTCACTGTTAGTGTGCACTTGTCGCTTGCTTACAGAACCTTGTATTGCGGGAATTTGATTTCTTGAACGAGGAACGAGAAGTTTCAAGATCGGGACCTCTTATACTCGGTAATCTTCCTACCACACCTACAACTCCACAGCCAGAGCCTATTGTACCACCGACACCGGAACCTGTAGTAGAATTTCCTGAGGATGAGGTATGCAATACTATATGCACTGTTGGTACTTTTTCTGTTGCACTTGTTTTTTATGTAAAAGAGAGGGCGTGGGTTCTTGAGTGTTTTCTTATTATTGTATTTTCTCTATTGTAATAGTTTTATGGAAAAATATGTCGATTATTAAATAATATGGGTGCTCAAATGGAAAAATCTGTATTGTAGGTACATTTCGAGCCGTTTGTTCCACGACGTCCCGTTGTTAGAGAATTGGGGCCGAATAGAGACAGCGCTTACGAATCACGTAGGCATTCTCAATACACTGGATTGTGTATGGAAAATTTCAAATTTATTAGCGTTTTGGGCCGCGGACATTTCGGTAAAGTTATATTGTCGCAATACCGCAACACTGGTGAATATTTTGCAATAAAAGCATTGAAAAAAGGCGATATTATCGCTCGCGACGAAGTAGAATCGCTTTTATCCGAGAAGAGAATTTTCGAGGTAGCCAATTCTACGAGACATCCATTCTTGGTTAACTTATTTGCGTGTTTCCAAACGGATTCGCATGTTTGTTTCGTCATGGAATATGCCGCAGGCGGCGATCTCATGATGCATATCCACGCTGATGTTTTCAGCGAACCACGAGCAGTATTCTATGCAGCTTGCGTCGTTTTAGGTCTACAATATTTACACGAACATAAGATTATTTACAGAGATTTGAAGTTAGATAATTTGTTGTTGGACACGGAAGGTTTCGTAAAAATCGCCGATTTCGGATTGTGTAAAGAAGGAATGGGCTTTGGAGATAGAACTGGCACATTCTGCGGCACCCCGGAATTTTTAGCGCCTGAAGTATTAACTGAAACGTCATACACAAGAGCCGTAGATTGGTGGGGATTAGGTGTATTAATATTCGAAATGTTGGTAGGCGAGGTAAGTTCGTTGTGCGTTTAATTTATACGCCGTTTTGCCGTTTTTCTGGTTATAGTGTAAATTATGTTCGTTCTTTTTAGAGTCCTTTCCCAGGTGATGATGAAGAAGAAGTATTTGACTCTATCGTAAATGATGAGGTGCGTTATCCCAGATTCTTGTCTCTAGAATCCATAGCAATTATGAGAAGGGTATGTATTTTTCGTTAGCAATTGGACACCGAAATTCAATTTTTTCTCTTAGTTGTTGCGTAAAAACCCCGAGCGACGTCTAGGATCTAGTGAGAGGGACGCAGAAGATGTGAAGAAACAAGCATTCTTCAGAAATATACAATGGGATGATCTATTAAATAGAAAAGTAAAACCACCGTTTGTACCCACTGTGGTAAGTTAATTAAATATTATTTAATGGATTTGAAGTTTTAACTTCTGATACTTTGCACAGGGTTCAAATGAGGATGTTAGTAATTTTGATGAGGAATTTACCTCCGAGAAACCTCAATTATCGCCTCCCAAGGAACCAAGGCCGCTAAACGATCAAGATCAAAATCTATTCAGAGAATTTACATATATGGCGGATTGGTGCTGACATTAGGATAATTAATTTGATTATTACGTTCAGTTTCCTTAATTCGCAATAACTTTGATTACTAAGTAAATCAAAAAGGAATGGCTGAAAATCCCAAATCCGGCAGAAGTAATGTATTAAAGACTTTGTTGTATACTTATGGTTGGGAACAAGTTGCCAATAATAATAGATGCTAAGCATACATATAGCAACAGATTTTATATAGTCCCTGTCTTTCTGTCAAGTGCTAGTGACGGATAGTCGAATTTTAAGTGTTTATATACATATATATTTTATTAAAGACGATATGCAAGTGAAATTTATACATATTATAACGAATATCTTTTTTGTTTTGTTAATCAGGATAGGTTTTAATATTTATGCATAACAAGCAAGTATACAATTCGTTGATAAATAATTTTCATATTTGAATTTTACTATCATTATTATCTACATTTTTTTCTGAAATGAGTCGATTTTTTCCTAGTTAATTGAATAATTGATTTTAAAATGTTTTCTGATCAACTGTATTTGTAAATATATATTTTATATGTGTAGCTGATTATTGATTATGATTTTTAAATTAGGTACGAACAAATATTTAAAAGCTCTTCCAAGTATTCAAAAAGCAATTATACAAATTGAGACTGTATTTGGTGTTTGCTACGCGTATTAGTTTTGTTTTGGAAGTGCCTGTTTTTTCTTTCTACTATTATATTAATAAGTGTAATAGCTCAGACACCTGTACATAATCTACTAATTCTAATAATGTAATCATATTTTTTGATGCTTTAACCGACCTATTTAAATTATATGTTTTCATACTGCATATATTAAATGACAATATCAGAAAAAGCGATTTGTTGTTTTATTTAGGTTAAGTCCAAACAGCTATCCTTAAACACATAAGGGTGTATCCATATGTTATAGACATCCCAATAAATTGAGCATATTCGGATACCAACACTTTCTAACAAAACTGTATTGAGGAGTTACGTACTACCTTTTAATGTAAGAGTTTAAGTTGCTTTTTCCAACAAATGTTTAGTTAGGAGAGATTTTGTTACATAGTTTATATTTATTTTATATGTTTGTATTTGTCTTATTATGTAATAACAAGAACTGAAATTATGCCAAATACAGTCCAAATATCTGAGGCCTTGAGAGATCAAATTGTTTTATTGTACAACTAAGAATTATCACAGGTAAAAATTACGAAAACAATTAAGTGTTTTCAGCGTACGATGTAGAATACCATAAAACAGTTCCAACAGCCTGGATAATATAGAAAATTATCGAAAATTGGATGAAAACGCCTTACAACTGAGCAAGTAGGCGAAAAACCGCTGAAAGAATTTAAATTAAAATATGGTGGATGGTTCATTGCGATTTGGAGGTTTCTGACGTCACATGGTATTGTCGACGTGTACTTGTGCCAATGACGCATGAAGCATATAGAGTACATCAATATTTTGGAACATATATTAGAACTGCCAATGGTAGAATATTATGATACTACTGATGAAAGATACTACGTTCAAGACAACGCCGCTTGCCACACAACTCACTATTAGATTGTTAGGTGGTTCGCAGACAATCAAGTATATTCTAAAGGAAAGTATAAGGCAACACGAGCAGACTTGCGGTCAAAGAACGAATTTGGAATGGGTGTCTATTTGTTTTAAACTTGTAGCAACTATGCCCAAAACGCAAAGGTTGTAATTAGGGCAAAAGGACGGAGCATTAAATATTAGTATTAACAATAAAATACAATAATAAACTGCACTACGTCTTTTTTTTTCAGTTCTATTTGCGTTATATTAGTGAACCAGCAAAAAAATGTAACATTAACATAGTATGTTTTGGACATATTACAGTCGATTCTGTAATTTCAGGTTAAAGTTGCTTAGGCTTTTGCACAAGTATTATTCACTAGACTTTTTGCGATTTCTACAACTCGTTTTTAGTTTCACTGGGAACTACAAAGTAGAGATCCCTGCCAGGGAGACCTACCCTATAACCTACATCTGCAAACACAAGTAAGCCTCTATGCTTCAAATGGTACGGGCATTGGAAATTGGAAAAGCGGGGAATTCGTAGGAGAATTGATTAGCCTAGCGAGTTTCCCTCCATCTTTCAGGCTGGAATTATAACAATCCAAAGTACGTGGATCGGTCGAAATACTATCGGACAGTCAAGGTGTCGAATTTGATTCCGAAATGGTATTGAATTGCTACAGGCAACTGAAACAACTAGCAGAACATCAGAGTTACATTGAGATGGGTGTCAAGCCACTCTTCAGATCAGTGGAAACGCATTTGCTGCCTGAGGTGTTTTCCAACTAGCTACTCTCATACACTTGGAGTACTCTAGCGCGTTAGAACAACGTTCCAAGCGATCGTGCGTAATACGCTTCAAGTACTCCGAAATTCTTTCCCCTTACACACTAGATAAAAATCTGGTGTTTGATACTCTTAATTGGTGGGGGTAAACTAGTACGCATCTAACGGTTATGTTTGCGAGATATAAATGGTCTACAAATTTGAACTCCTATTTACCGTTCCAGTATATGTTGGTTTCGTTGTATGTTACATAGAGCACTTCAGAGTAATTTCAGAGTGTAATCACGAGGTTGGAAAGCACCTCTGGTTAGCCGAAACAGCCAGTGAACGACAATTCACGGGACCAGAAACTAACTCGCGACCAACTTACACACTTACAAGTGCAACACCGAATCGAGAGGCTTAAACGACATGGGGCCACAATAGGTCTTTTAGACGAGCGGTCGGCGCACAGGATTGCTTTAAGAAGTGTGATAGTGGTAGAAAATGAACCGTTGAAGTAGTTTTGTTTTACTTGAATTATTTAAGGAGTACATATAATCAATATACATGTTTAATTATTAGCTAGTTTGAATATTTTGTTTTTTTTTAAGTGTAATTGGTAAGTTGTACATAGCAGATTGTTCCAATAATTTCCAATTTTTACGTAGTTCTATGTCTAGCTTTGTTCTCTTCTCTTCAATATCAAGAAGTGGAGTCTCTGGTGCTGGATCCTTTATGCCTTCTGTGATTTGATAATAAACACAAGTTGAATCAGAATCTACCATCGCTAATATAACACTAAAATAGGTTGAAATACAATTGATTATTTTAAATTGATTGCAATATCTTACCTTCTTTGACTCGAGTTATCTAATATGAAGTATTTTTCCATCTGCAAGAATGATATAGTGTCAGATGCTGCTATCGGTATGAATATACTTTTAGCACTTGATTTTGTCTTTCTTCCAGTAAAATATAAACATTTTAATTCCGTTGAATAACAATATTCTACATCAAAATACTTCTTTACTAAAAAAAAAAAGAAAAAATCAAAAGTACTGTAAGCTCAGATTTATAAGCTGCACCTTCACATAACTCCAAATAGACTTGTAAGGCAATTGCAGCTTCCTTCTTTGTTTGGCATCCTACATTGATAAAGTCAGACATCTAATCAGGTTTATTACATGAATGTACGGAGACTTTCTTAAATACCTTACCAATTTCTCGTTAAGCATATTGGTAAATGTTTATCTAAACATTTAGGTTATAAATTTCACAAGCGCTAAGTCGGTATGACAGATTTTCTTTACAAATTTTAGGATTCTTCATATCTGTACGTTATCAATCTGTCTAATAGATGACAGTATGAGGTAAGATGACTACTAAATAATGTGTATGATTTCTTCCATGTTGAAATTGTCTCATTCTACTTCATCAATTGTTGGACTGCCAGCGTTCGTATTGAAAGCCCTTTCAGGAGGACTTTGTCCAGTTGCGTAAAATCTCATTATTATTGGTTTACAAAGATATTCAATTTCTCTCTTTTTCTCATTATAAACATCCTCTTCTGCATTTTTATGTGAACATATCCAAGCCATGGTGTCCTTGTAACTTTTCTTCAGGATTTCTCTGTCTTCATGTGGGAGTTTAGATATTATATTGGGATCTTCTGTCTAAATATTCAATATAAGTTTATTAATTTTACAATTAAAATTATTGTTTCCCCCCTTTTTGTTTAATTTCACATGTACATTAATTATTTCTAATTGGTTATACTTACTGAAAAATATTGTGTTTAGATTTACTTTACCCAGTAGCACATTTTAAATTATGGATTATATTTTTTACCAGAATTTATGTCCATACTTTGACTATGTACCAGTAAAATGTGAAATAAAAATACTCATGAAACTGGTCATACTGACTGGACATAGTAGTATTTTTTTATGGAATGCAACACAGTTATGACGAAATTAGAAATACGTACCATCGCCTTTATTAGGTAGATGTAGTTTTCCAAATCATTCTTAGCTGTGATAGAATTTCTCATTTTCTCATCGTCAGTCTTATATTTTTCCGCATCTGAAATCATTTGTTCTATCTGATGTTTTGTTAAACGACCTTTATCGTTAGTAATTGAGATTTGATTTTCTCTTCCCGAAGCGCCTTCCTTGGCTGTCACATGTAATATTCCATTGGCATCGATATCAAAGGTGACTTCAATCTATAGAGATAGAAAATTTTACGTTAATTTTTTCGTAGCTAGTGCGATTGCATATTGTTATGCTAATGTACCTGAGGAATACCGCGAGGAGCTGGAGGAATTCCTATCAAGTCGAATTTTCCCAGAAGGTTATTGTCTCTTGTCATTGCTCTTTCTCCTTCAAATATTTGAATTAAGACGCTGGGTTGGTTGTCGGAATAGGTTGAGAAAGTCTGAAGAATGAAGTATAAACAAAATCAATGTTTTACGTGTGTACACATTAGTACGTAATACGCTTTGATTTGGTAAGCAGTTTCATATTCTGTGTTTTCTAGATTTGGCTTGCTGACTTGTCAGTATTGGAAGCTGTTGGATTCGTGAAACCAACAGTAAGATAATGATATTAAGTTATCCGTCATGGTTCTATTTTTAAATAGAATTTAAAAAAGAATGGATCGACATTGTGCTGTAAACAATAATCCAACGTCTCCGAAATGAAATTATTATCCCTTTTGTGCAATGTGTTGTCTTATAATGTAAAAAAACTGGGGTATCTATCAGGGAAATGAAATATTTCTAATATTAATTGTAATTTTTTTCTCGGTATTTTGGATTTAGGAAATAGTCTTAATGTCTATCTTGTGAATCCACTTGTAAATTCGTGATCCTGAAGTTGTATTTGCGTTTGCGTCTAACATGTCTAGGGCAGTTTATAAATTTGTTTGGTTTGAGGTTGTTTCTAAAACTTAGTCAACAATTGTCAAATACACGCATTGACACAGTTTATACACATTTTACCACTTTTTGGTTTCTTCTTTAAGTATAACCGTAATGAAGTAATCTACGTATTTACTTACTAAGTTTTGTTAACTTATAAATTACCAAAAACCTCCTTAAACAATGGTAGATAGTAATGTTAATAATTAAATGAATCTTATAATTCTTTTTTATTTGCTGTAGAAGAAATGCCAGAAGATGCCAAAAGAATTTACGAGAAAAATGCATTGTAACATCCTCTTCTGATAAAGGTAGGACTTTCATTGATTTTGTATTGAACTAGAGTAGATATTCTGCATAAACCCATAGGGATTGCGAGATTATTATACCACATTTTTTTTGCTTAAAACAATTCAATGACTTTATCTTGGTAGTTGATGATTTTCTTAGGAAAGATGTTCTACCTGCATAAAAAAGGAGTTAAGGTGCTATTTGAGCATTGGAATACATACATAAATTCTTATATTTTTCTTAAGAATATGATGCGCTCTATATTTTGAAGTTCATTTTTTTTTTTTTGATTTTATATGTAGATATGTATTTGTATTTTGGATTAATTTATGCTAAGAGATTTGAGATCTTTTGTATTTTCAGAGGGTCAACTCGAAAATAAAAATATTCAAAGAGCTTGAAGTCTTGTTTTAACTTCAATTAAGTTTAAATCTACATGCCGTCACAAAGTTAGAAAACAGTAACAAATTTCTTCGTAATAAAATACATAAAAGTAAAAGTACGGTAATAGGTAATACCATTAAGTGTAATTAAAACCGAAGAATTTGTAGATATAGGTACATAACCTCCCAATACTTCTTTGTTATTAAATGTAAAAGATATTATACCTATGTTTCGAGAGTTTGTTTTCTATTAGGCTAATCAGACTATTCATGGCGGGATGAGTAAGGCAGATGAGAAAGTTTTATCCGTGATTTTGTGTAAACCGGTTATATGAAAACTTATTATTTTTGTCAAAATTCATTAATGCGCGCAATGTTCTGCAATTTGTACTTTTAACTATGAAGGATATTCAGGAAGGACAATCGCTAACTGGGGACTTTATTTTGGAAAGAGAGATTGGACAGTTTAGTAAGCGGAGGTGTAGAACACGACCGCGAGCAACAACTGCTGCTGAAGACAGGCTCATATCTACAACAGCAAAGCGAAAGCGACGTGTTACCACATCAGAT
>SMLS01069998.1:0-29290 GCA_004785975.1 Popillia japonica
GGCGCCCCTTATTGGCAGTCTTACGATATTTGCATACATAAATTTACAATTGGTATTTTTTCGCAATCAAAAAAAGAATGTAATTTTCAGAAACGCTATATAACGCTATTTTATTCTAAAATCCATATTTGATGAGATGCAATTGCTCAATTGGTGATTTAAGTGTTTATTGTTTCAGTTAATGATGACGGTTTGAAAATTCACTTACTGTCTCTAGTTTCGAAAATGCAGTACACAATTAATATGAATTTGGTTGTAATCCATAGACACAAAACCATCCCCTTTTTAATTTTCTTGCCGCACCACAGATCACAAACATCCACTCGGCGAACGTTGGACCGGAACGAGAAAACTTCGATCCTCCTTGTCGTGAAGTTAATTCGTTTCGAGCGATGATGTCCCAACACAGTTCTTGATAGAAACGTACAAGAATTGCGTTTGGACAATCAGAGCCTGAAACTACTTAAAGTTGTCGGCTTCCTTCAGGAATAACGCGCACAATTTTCTCACATAACACTTCCTATATACAAAACAGAGTTTAGCAGTGCACTCTCGATACTGGCGTTGTTCTCAGTCCTTGCGGATCCGACGATAAGTATGCGAGGAAATCAGTCGCAACTCCGGTTATTTCGGGGACGTCGCGCAGGGTCCGGGCGTCCGGAACTGACTCCGGGAACCGACTCCGGGTATTCGCGGCGAACCGCTGCGCGTTACTGCCGTTACATTCTCCCTCTCTCTACGACACTCTCCTCTCTCTTTTTCTTTTGATATTTTCTATGTGTAGGTTACAGTAAGTGTGTAGTGTAATATCGGAGGTCATGTAGTGTGTACGTACGTTGGAGACTCATTTACAGCGACGGTAGTAGAACGACGAAGGTTTTAACTACGAATTTATTAACTTTGCATTCGCTGCATGCAGGTTCGTTCTACAAGGCATGAAAGAGGAGATTCGCTTATACATCTTAATTTGTTCGTCTTCCTACTGCATTAGAAGTACAGTTCTAAAATCAAAACGATCCTTTGATTAGCTTAGATTAATGTTGTCAGGAATGTGTTTATTTCTTTTAATAAAAAATAGTAAAAAATAAAACCTTTTTTCGTTCAGATTGTTTTATTTTTACGGTATACTGAGAATTTGATTTTCGTGTAGCTAATGTACAATTAATCCATGCGTCACGGCAAACAAGTTGAAATGTAGAGATAATGTCAAATGCGTGCTCAAAATAGAATAAGATGTACTAGTAAAAAAATATGCGGAAACATCTGCGAATTCCAACACGCATCAGTATGCGGTATAAATAAACTAACTAATTTTTTTCACTATTTCCTAACGCCTTTCACTACTAAAATTGGTTTTAATTGGTAGAGCAGGTGAATTTCGGGTGTAG
This sequence comes from Popillia japonica, assembly GCA_004785975.1. Taxonomy (NCBI): domain Eukaryota; kingdom Metazoa; phylum Arthropoda; class Insecta; order Coleoptera; family Scarabaeidae; genus Popillia; species Popillia japonica. The sequence continues at coordinate 1,389 of SMLS01069998.1, forward strand.
TCGATAAGTAGCAATGACTGCTCGAACTGACAGTCAGTTAATTAGATGCCACGACCCGACGTAACTGTAAACAGTTGAAAACTGCAGAAAATATGTAAATTCTGTAGCACCTAAAGGCCAAACTTTTGCTATGCTATCGCACAATTTCTTTAATTGGACAAAAAGTTTGGTACTTCTAGCATAAATATACATACATATTTCTACCTTATCAAGGTGGAAACATAAGATAATGTTAATTAAATAAGGAATATCCAAAACAAAATGTCAGTTTTTGATTTTTTGATCAACCGTTTGGTTAAATTTCCCTTGATCAAACATAGATTCAAAATTAAATCATTGATATCGCTAAGTACAATGCTTTCTCACCTAACATACCTAATTTAGAAAAAAACTTAACAAGATTAGATATAAGGAACACATCAAAAATTCCACAACTTTACAAATTCTAGACCCACAAAAAGGAAATTAGAAAACCTTCTTTCCATGTAAAGGACTTTCAAGATTTTTAAACAACAGACAAACTAGACATTGGCCAAAGTTTTGGAATTTATGAAATTAATTGTAACGACTGTGATCAAAAGTATACTGGGCAGACCAAACGATCTATTACAGTAAAACCTGTGAATGGCGGCCACTAAAAAAATCAAAATTGTTGGCCGTTATTCAAAGGTGGCCGCAAAAGACAGGTGATGGATATTACTCACGCCAAATTCTAAGCAAATATTTTCACGTGATAGCTATACTTTTCTTTTAGAAATAAAATTCATTTAGACATTATTTTAAATGATTTTATTTGAACTTAAAATAGAGAATACAGAGACACATATGTACATAAGTGAACTAAATGCGTATACATTTTGTTTTGCGTTCATTGGTAATATGTATATACATATACGTGTATACGTTTACATAAATTGCTTTTATTTTTTGACAAAAAATGCTTCAATTTTTGTTTGTTTTAAATTATTTAACTTAGATTTATAAATTTCACTTTCACATTTGTGTAAAATTTTTGAAATGTCTATACTATGTCACTATTATTGTTACACAGGAAGTAACTCTACATTTCTTTTAATTTTTCGCACACTTCACCCATACTCGACAAAGTTGATTTTGGATCTTCAAACTCCTCTATCTCGTTGTTATCGGAATCATCATCATTATTGCATAGTCCTTCAACTATTTCTGCTATACTAAAATCAGGATTCTCTGTTGGTTCATCATTGTCAATGGAAGCAAAACTAAACTTGCCATTGCACTGTCGACTTTTGGAAATAGCTTAGCAATGGGTATTTCGTCGTCCTCGCAAAAATCTTCATTAGATTGAACTACTTCAGGACGTGAAGGATGGGAAGTTGCATTATCCAGAAGTAGAAGCACCTTTTGATTTTGTTTTTTCATTTTCATGTCAAACTGATACAGCCATTTTGTCATAAGATCTGATGTCATCCAAGCCTTTTTGTTATGTACCCACTCTAAAGGTAATTTGTTGATATGATTTCCCTTAAAACACCGAGGATTTGTACTTTTCCAATAACTAAAGGGTTTTCTTTGTCGCCTTCCATATTTGCGCAGAATAAAATAGTTAACCGTTGTTTTGCTAATTTTTTGCCATTGCATTTATCGCAATTTAATGCAAAAGTTTTATTTGGCATGACGCGATGACCTGTTTCGTCAACATTAAATATATCCTTCGGGGAATAATCCTTTAAAATTAATGGTAATTTAGATTTCCATGCTTCTACATCTTCCAAATTTACATCAGCGGACTCACCACAAATTGATTTAAAACTGATATTGTGCCTTCGACAGAAACATTCCAACCAACCATTTGAAGCAGCAAAATTCTAGATGTTTAAATTTTTTGCTGTCTCTAGCGCCTTTTGTTTAATCAATGATCCAGATATGGGAATGTTTTTATTTCTAGCCATGCAGAACCACTTATACACAACTTGATCCACTGTTACTCGACCCGTTTTAGGGAATTTCCGTTTCCGATTCAAATTTATACCAGCTTCATCCTTTTAATACCACTTTTGTGTTTTAGGATATCGTTAATTTGAGTATTTCCAATTCCGAATTTTTCGGCTAACTTCCGCGAACTTAAATTATACTTTTCACTCTCCTCGATAATATCAATTTTGTCTTTCAATGAAGAACGTTTTCTTTTTAGCGACATATTCAAACACTTCACGAACACAACGATAAACTTAAAGTGATCGAATGAACAGGCGTTTTCGGAAACTGCTACAATCGGCTGCTGTTGTAAAATAATTCTATTGTGTTTCATTATAACTAACAATAAACCCTTACTAGTAAATTCTGTCACCTTCTTTAGACTGAACAACAAATACGTGAGTTTAAAATTTTCGATATGGACGGCGACCGTTATTGGGAGGTAATTTTTTTTGCTTTTATGCCGTAACATATTGGGATCGTCTGACAGTGTCCGCTTTGTAAAGGCGGCCGTTATTGCAAGGCTTGTATATATGGAAATACTCATATTATAGATTTTTACAATGTTAAAGCTGGCCGTTATCACAGGTGTCCGCTATATACAGGTGACCGTTAACACACGTTTTACTGTAGTTCCCGATTCAAGAAATATATTGCACATCTTAGTTCTAAGATATGAAGGACCTGAAAAATGTAGTGTCCCCCAAGATATGTTGATTACGGGACATAGCATAACCATAGATAACCTCAAGATAAGAAAAGCTGTTTTGTGAAATCGGGAACTTGGCGCATTTGAAAGCATCTAGATTCACAAAAATAGACATAAATGATTAAACTCTGATGCAGGACCAATACCAACGTCTACCAACGTCAGACTTATACCAGATTATTGACGAAATAGTTGTTCGTTTCGATTGACTTATTCATTGCGCATGAACCGTAAAATTTAGTGTAGTTTTAACTGAAGATGGCAACTTATGTACTTGCTGAAATACGTCTCTATTGCTAATAGTATTAGTATGGGGTTAGTAAACTTTAAAGTTATACTTTAATATCTTAACAAGGTGACAAATTTAGTCTACTTCCAATCATTAAAAATCACGTAGTTGTAAAAATATAAACCTAAAACTTTACCGTATCTACAACGGGATTAATTTATACACAACTAAAATTGCAAAAAGTAAAGGTATTATATTATGATGCTATATAGAGTTACGCTTTCTCTTGCTTTACCTTTTGCTGTAAGAATTTTAATGAATTTTTAACCCATCATTAAAAGTTTACGTATAAAAGTTTTAACAGGTCGACGACAGCCGTATGCTACAGAAACACTCTCCCTGAAAAGAGCCTTTTGGGAATTATTTAGTTATTTCGAAAATGTTTGTGAATACGAATTACTACTAGCAAGACTAAAGTAGTTGTAGTGTCATTCGTACACAGAGCAAGCGAGGAATCAATAATGTCGAGAAGGTGAGACATGCTTTTTTCTGTAGTATATGTATGTTCGGTTTATTTTGTAGATTAGTCCTGGTGACATAGTAGTGAGAGAACCTATTATATTGTCTAAGATAAAAATGATTTAGAATCATAAAGATAAAGTTTAAATAAAATACGGACTACCTTTTAGGCTCTATGTAAATGTAGACTTTCTACAATTTATGATTAAGAAGTTTGTACCTTAGAAAGTTCTTATAATGATATTTGCTGAACTTGATAGTGTGATAAAATTATGTGATGGAGTTAATTATCACATGAACATTTTCCTTCTTTCTAGAAGTCTACCATTAACTCTAGATTAAAGATATAATATTATTGTAATCATTTTTTATATTTCATGAGTTTTGCGCCAGAAACTATCATAATATGTTCTGCCTATTATGTCGTTTTGTTTCTTAAACCTCAATCATTTTGATAGGTGTGCTGCACCCTTGGAACAACCTTGAATTGGAGCTTCATTGTTATTGGCACGTACTGCAACAGTTTGTTTATAATGGAGGTACAACATACGTGTGTATGCGCTACTCAGGGAATTGCATTTAGAATTTAGAACCAAAAATATACAGGGTGCTTCATTAATTATAGGAAATATTTTAACTTGAGATACTACGTGTCAAATAATGACTATTGACCAAAAATAGCCTTATTCAAAATCGCGTTTTCGAGATGAGGGTCTTCAAGGTCCAGAAAAAAAGTGGCAATTACTTATCGTGATATTCTAAGTAAATGTAATCATCAGTTTATTTATCATAAGCTGTTTTTAAAATTTTGTTCATATTATTAATTCCGCCAGTGACGTAGAATTTGAGTGGTGCCCTACCCGGAGTTTTGCTGTTTAAACTATTTTTAACCGCCAATTTTGCCGAGCTTTCTCGTTTTTCTTGAAAACGAGGCATAATACGAAGTTTCTACAAGAGTACCTTATTTTTGGCATTCTATTAGGTAGGTGATGCTAATTTCGCGCTTGTAAATCAAACAGAAAAGTTCTATTGATGTTAACACAAGGGAATATTTATTTCTCTTCGCTCTAATTTTGCTAATTTCGGAAAATTCTACATAAGAAGCATCTGATAATACTAAATCGCCATGCCAAATTTTATTCTCATCGTACAAGTAGATTAGCTTAAAATGGAAAGAACGATTTTTTTCTGGAACTTTGAAGACCTTTATCTCGAAAACGGTGCGAGATTGATTAAGGCTATTTTTGGTCAATGGTCATTATTTGACTCGCAGTATCTCCAGTTAAAATACTTCCTATAATTAATGAAGCACCCTGTTGGACCTTACTGTGTAGAGTTTATTTGCAATTTTGTAGCTACAATCAATACAAAAGCAGTTCTATCTGAAGAACTAAAATCGTTCTCCATACACAGTATATCTAACATTTTTATTAGCTATAGGCGTTGACCCAATACATGGGAACTTAATTACCATGGATTACCACGGAAAGAGATCAGACAACTGTGACTAAGTATCTAAAACTTGATAGGTAACAAATTTCTATCTATATCGGAAACTAAATTTAGAGAATAACTGCGGTAGTGTATTTAAAATAATTTTATTGTGGAACTAACAGCATTGGGAAACATGCGGACTACTATCATTAATACTGGTGCAGTGCATGGTAGAATTGTGGCTTTGGCTGGTGTTGGTATTTTATTTCATTAAATGTTTGGAGTCGAGTCCACCGAGATGCACAGAAACGGTAGCATTTTATCTCAATTAGCGTCAATAATGTAATGTAACTCACCGGTAATTATAATTAACATGGTACTACATATATTAATACTATTGTGAAATAGTAATGTTGAGATATACCATCCTTATATAAGCATTTAATTACTACAGACTGTTTATTTATGTCTTATAAGACCCGGGATCTATGACGGCTCATCTAGTAGTATCCTATAATTATATACGTGATAGTGTATTCAATTATACACACACACACACAATGTTTGATAAATTTGATAAGGTAAACATTATTCTCCTAAGGTGCAAATTTATAATATCAATGGCGTACACAATGGTCAATGTAAATGAGATATATGTATATATATACATATATCCTTATCCCTAAGCAGATAAAGTTGTCTTTCCCGTTTCGCAGTTTTAATGTAAAAAAATGTAAATTAATTAGATTTTTTCGACTGGGTATAGCAGGTACTAAAAGGATGAACTTTTCGTATGTACGCAGCTTTAATGCTTGGGAATGGGTTCTATAATCATATATATCAATTTGGTTATATTTAAATGCGGGTATAGGCAGAGAAAATGAAAAAAGGAAGGTATTGTAATTATTAGGAGAAACCTGGGATTCTGTTTTAATTATATTTTACTTTAGTACACGGAATATTAACGCTTAAATTGTGTAAACGCCATAGAGAATGAAACACTATAGATTTACATAAATGACTAATATATAAAGTCTAGTGCAACAATTTAAATCAAAATTCAAACTAGTTTTAAGTTGAGTTTGCAGGCTATATAATTTTAATTGATATGTATTAAAATAATTTGTTATTTTTTGCAGAACCGGCTAATTAAATTAGGCAATGATAAAAATGTCGTTGTGTAAACAGCAATTCTTGGGGAAGAAATTAATTTTATTAAGCGCACATTTTAGAGGTGTGAAACAAAACGTATAAACCATTATGTGGCGGAATTTGAAATATGTATTTAGAATAGAAGTTGGTTAAATGTTGCAGTATTTTTCATTCTTTTTTGTAAGAAATGCGAATTCGAAGTGAAATTTTTATTCGAACAGATCAGCAGGCGATCCATCTTTGTGCTGTCGTGCTACTATTAAGCGAGCCACTAATTTATCTTATGTACATGACTAACCCTGATTTTCTCGACCTACTATCGGCGGCTCTTGATCTCAAACCGTTTCCCTCTGTGTTTTTCCAGTTTCTACAAAAATAAAAACGTGATTCGAGAAACTGCCAATAGTTTAGCCTATTCGAATTTGTTAAATATATATTGTATTTTCTATTTAATTTGCAACCTGTAAAAAACCAGTAATTTGTTTTTCTTATTGTCACAAATAAGTTTAGTAGCTTGCTTATTGTTTCCGCTGTCATTATTTTTTTATATCGAATAAATTGTAATCATTAGCTTAATAATAATAAGCTAGAGGATATGCTTTCAACTCCTGTTGTGGATAGTACCTATTCGCCTCACTGTATTTAAAATTGCTAGATACAACGGTAGTCTTCGCCTCCGCCCATGTTGCCAGTTTTATGAGGTGCATTGGTACTTTCCGTGTATAAAATACACTGCTGAATTTGTGAGCTAGTACACTTACAAGAACATATATAAATAACGATTTAGTAGCTTATGAGCAACAACTTATTGCTTAATTGGTAGGATATGGTTCTGCGTAACACTTTTAGCGCGAAGAATTAAAACAATAAAACTTAAATAACGAATTTCAAATGTTTTAATAGAAAGATAAAATCTTTATTTTAGTATTGCAGAAAAGTGTGTTTTGGAAAGAGACGATAACCAAACATTTTTAAAGATTAATAATGCGTCGGCCCTTCGCTAGCTTCTACGACCTCCTGGCAACATCTTTGCATGTTAGACAACAAATTGCAAATGTAATGCTGAGGAATATTTTGACGTTCTTCTAAAACGGCAGTTTGAAGCTGATGGTGATTGGTTGGATCCACTCCTCGTGATCTTATCCACCTTTTCAGGTATTCTCATACGTTCTGTATGAGATTAAGATCTGGAGAGTTCGCTAGCCAAACCATGTACCTAATATTGTTGTTTTTTAAAATTACATTTATTTCTCTTGTTCTATGCGGACGCGCGTTATACATCACGTTGTTCTCAATATAGTATAAGCAGCGACCCCAATCTTCAGCATTCCAATTGTTATGTTGATGTGCCCACTAGCCGGTCAACAATCGACAGTTTTTAGAAGATCTGCCCCTTAAATTTAACACATGGAGCTTTCTTCTTACTATTTAAGTGGATACTTGAGTACATGTTGCATTCAATAACTGAATTTGGAGCATTCTTGCAGTAGAACATCTATTCCTTCGTCAGTGAACCGTAATAAAAGCACCCCCGTATTCGAACTCGTTTGATCACATCGTGACTCACATTGATATGGACCGCAACAGTTCTTAGCGATGGACCAATTATAGATAAGCATTCTCATAGCTGGGCACATCTCTGCAATACTTAAACGCTTTAATGGCATCTCTAAAATGCAGTCAACTACTCAAATTTATTTGATAAGTTAGAAAAAACCATCTTAAAACTTGATAAAAGTATAAGCGTGTGTGAAGAGCTGAAAGGCCGGTACGGGGAAAGTTGATCAATAATGGGTGATTGGGTGAAAATTAAGACTTTTGTATTATACAATGTGTATGCCTGTGAGTGGTCGATACCTGAAGTTAAAAATAAAAAATGGGCATACCTATAGTTTCCGGTTGCTAGAGCAAGAAAGGCGTATATGCTATATTCTACTATACCAATGTGCTGGCTTGTTGCATCTTTATCTTCGCTATCGAATGCTCGCAGATGTGCACATTGTATATCGGCAGAACACCGACCTTTAAATTAATTATTTTGCACCAACGTTTTTTTTCTGTCAAAGGTAACTTTATATTTGTAAATGTTTATCTTCTATTTGCTATCATCTTCTGTATTTATGTGTTTATATAATAAATCAGTTGTAATAATGTCATTGTAATCTCATTGCCTGAGTTACAATATAACTGTCGATTGAAGGAGTGCATAAAGATGTCTCACCAGGTGACAGCTGACACAAGTTTGAGACACCTTCAACAAAAATTTGCAATTAACGGAATCTGAAATTTCTGTGATCTATCTCGTGGTTGCGCATCTTGTATGTAGGTACTCCTTCAATCAATAGTGTAACACAGTGAAACTGTCATCACATTTGCATCGTTTCACAATTTTAAATAATCATAACGTTTAGGCTGAGTAGTTAACTTAGGTCCCTTTAATTACACATTAACAGCGATAGTCTTTAAATAAAATATTTTATAGAGTTAATAGAAATTAAGGACTAATTTATTTCTAGTCTTTACAACTACTACCACCGAGTATCCAAAAATATTCGACACAATGTCTTTTTACATTCATCTTTACCATTTTAAAGGACTAAATGAATATTTAAAGTTACCCCAAAAATATAGGACTATTTTTTTGTGTATTATGTATTGTGTTTTTTGTATATTATATAAACACATAAATGAGAAATATTTATAAGTTAATAAATAAATATAAATATAATTGCTGCGAATTAACACCTTACAAAATAGTGCTGCCTTCGTAAGCTGATTTTGACGATTTTATTGCCATATGCACGATATCTCATTACAGTGTTGCCAAGAAAATGAGGCAATCTCGCGCTATGAACGTACGGAACCAGTAACTACCTATATACGTTATGTGTATAAAACAGTACTGCCCTCTGCTGGCATGTCCATTCAACTAAAGTGTATGTGTGTGGTTAATTTTGGTCCATTTTCACCTCCGACTAAAATTTCACCAGCTTATAGAGAACATCGTTACTGACGTAAAATTGCAGAAAACAGTGAAAGATGCTTTCGCCTCCGATTTCGGAGACGAACTCTACCTATCCATATAGCAATCGGAGGTGTATGCATACAAAATGCATATATATACTTACATATTTATATATATATATATAAGAAGACAAAATGGAGAAATATAGAATATAATACTGTATAAAACACATGCACTGTTATTTCACAGCATTTGTATATACATACTTGATGGGCATTTAGTTTTAGGTATAATGAGGACTGTAAAGCTAATGATGCCGAAAGGCGAAATATATAAATGCAAAATAATACTAAATGTGTTTTATTGAATTAGTATTGTGGAATACATATACAGCGTTTCTTAGAAACAGCTAAATAGATGGTTTCTTTGGTAATTTACTGGATTCGTCATCTAGTCTATTATGTCTCAATAAATGGCATTTACTTATAAAAAGTATGATGATGCTAAAAGTATATCAATAAAACTGCAGAATTTTGAAATATGGCAATTTAAGCTGATAATCTAGTAATATAATTTTTTGAAAAAATTAACTATAAGCATTTCAGTAATATTAAATCACACAAGCTTCTAGTTTTCGGTCTTAATTTGAGCGAAGATATTGCCACGAGGAGTGTAAACGCATGAAAGCTTTGCTTGTAGGCATTTATTAACAAATTTAGCTTGTAGACAATTAGAAATTTTGAAAAGTTAGTGCCACTCAGACCAACTGAAGTTGATATTGGCATTTTAAAAGTTCGTTCGAATCGACGCAATATTATACTTAGTACTCCATGTGGCCTGGTTGGTTCTCCATATTTGAATATACTATAAAAGGTATCTATGAGGTGCCACATATTTGGTTGCTTAGATGTTAGACGGGACATCTTATTTTGTGGAAGAAGATCTTCCTTCAAGATTCTATAAACGGTGGTTTTGGAGGCACCAACAACTCTAGAAGGAGCATGCATGCATACCCGGATCATCTTCTATCATTTGCATTAAATTTCTTGTTATTTTTTCTATGAAATTCTGCTTTAAAAATATCGACTTTAACACTCTCGTGCAAGAAAACCAGCATTCAACGACCTACTTTTTTTTTGTAAATTTGCTTTAGGCATCCATAAAGGAAAAGTTCTGCCTGAAGATTTATAGACATTTAAGGGACACCCTGTATATCGCTACCAAATCTTTTGTAAACATGATCTTGGTCTTCAATTATACGATCTGCTGTAGAAGACTGTGTAAACAAACACCATACATATCAAAATGATATTTTGATTCGATTAGGTTAATGAGAAGAAAATAATATGTTTTGTGCCTGTATACATACATATGTATGTACTACATATATACATACGTAGTACAAAAGTATATGGGCCGATGGCCTCTACGTTTATACACAGCGCGCGTCTTTCGCAGTCCTGTTCTGTAATCGGGGTTGAGATTTTTACTATTACTTTGAATGGATTTCTACGTTGTTCCCCATGTTTTTAAATTTCCCAGAGTATATATAGACGGTAGAGGATAAGTCGAGATCAAAACTGAGTGACGGCCCGCTCAGTCAGGGTATTCGGTATTTTTGTAAGATAAAGGGAGATAGAATACAGTTACGGATCACAGCTCGCCACACGAAATTAACTGATCTATATTCCGAATCCGGCCCGTTCCTTTGTGTACTGAAATCCGACGCATAACTTTTATTAAAATAACGGAGTCGGGACGTGATCTAGCGGGGGCTCGTGCATAATAAATTCTGTCTTGTATACGCAAATGCGGGTATGTAAACCATGTATGTGAGCTGTATAATATATAAAGGGCGGATGGTAGCAAAAAATAAATAGTTTTCAATGAGACAGAATAGCTTTAAACAAAAAAAAGGAAAATGACACTAATGTGATTGTATAAATAATGTTTCAATAAATAAACAATTGTCTATCGGGATTTATTTCGTATTTACAACGTTCTAAAAACTTTTGATAAAGTAAAATTTCTTAAATCGAAGGGTTGAGGTGTTTCAAGTAAAGTGTCTATTTTTCTAAATTTCAAAAATACTAGTTAATAACTAGAATTAATGCGAAAGAAATAACCTTGATGTAGTGTGGTTTTTCCACCACTCTAATGTATAACATAAATTGTAAATTGTAGTACCGATTAATTGATATTTGACTGCTGAAAAATCTTACTACCTACGTAACTATTTTATCAACATTATAGTGATATTCACTTCGTTCAGAAAATAAAAACTACCAAACGAAATAAATAAAACCGACTCGTTTATAACCAATTTTAATAAAGAAGTATAGATTTTTTCTGCCAACTGGGGATACCTGTTTCTACTTTTATATAAGTAATTACTCTTTTCGTAGCCGTTTTTTTTTTATAAAATCGGCGTTAAGGCTAATGTGTCAATCACAATGTAACTCAATTTCGTTTTAATTACCTTACGGGCGGATGTTTTGCTTAGAACGGTCTATAAAAGAGAAGACAGTAAGTTCAGTACTTCATTGGTCTAACTAATTAATACAGGGGTTGGTGCTTATTTCGACATAGGTATCTTTTTCTTTTTATACGGATTTACTAGAGAATTTAGTACAGGTAGATTCAGATTTACAGGATTCAAAACATGTCTGCATGTATGTAGTTACCTATATTACTAGTATATAAGAGTTACGTAAAGGTTATGACATGTTGGTCATATCGGCAGTAATTTTCTGACACGTGCACATAAATCCTAAACTAGGAAAAATTATACCGAAACCTTGGGAGTAATTCCTGAGCAAGTACCAAAATTTGAAGGAAAAGTAGCGCAAATACACTTCCAGAAACTGTAATGGTTTGTGCGACTGCGAATCACTGTGAACCACGCGTGTTTGCTTTATTACCTCGATGAAGGTGCTGCTGGAAGTAGCACCAACACAGACGCTTCATAAAATTATTGCTAATAATTAATATAGTACAAGAACTACGATTCCTACATCCCTGAATAATGGAAATCTGGTTTGAGAATAGGTTAGCTGCTTGGCACACAGACGGATACAAGGCAGATAAACACTGCGTTGTCTTTCAAAATTTTGTGGCATCGATGTCCATTCCATTGAGCATGCAAATTGCAGTTGCATAGCTTCGTGGTGCAGAGAAAATGAAAACACGGTAGCGGAATGGTTTGGCGCTTTTACGTTCGCATGTTACTATGTTTATACTGACATGCTTAGGTATACCCAAATCATTATAGCAGTTCATGCAATATGTAGTTTTTTAAGCGTTGCATTGCTTTATAATTTTTACACGGGATGTATTGGACGCTTTTGGATCTCATGTGGATTGGTATCATCCCAAATTCGACAATTTTGTTTGTTGACGTACCCACCAGAAATGGGCCTTATCGCGGAAAATAATTTGTTCCAAGTGTTCCAGGGCCCAATCAGCGAACGTCGTTGTCTATGGTCATTTGCCTTCAGTCGTCCTGTCAGTTGAATTTTGTAGGGGTGTAGACCCATGTCTCGACGAAAAATTTGCCACGTCGTAGGCTGCGAAAGGCCAACTTCCTGCGAGCGACGCGAAATCGACTGCCTCGGATTCTCCTGCACACTATCACAGACAGCGGCAATATGTTCGGCAGATCTTGCGTTTCTTCGTCGTACAGATGTTACTTCCTTGTTTTCTGGACCAGTAGCCTCAAATATATCCACCACTCTGCGAAGTGTGTCTAGTCCTCCCGGTAGGATGATTACGACAACCGTAAAATGGTCGAAGCACGGGAAACGTTGCCCGAATAGAACACCCATTTTTAGAAAACAATTTTATCATTTGCACGTGTTGTTGAATGCTATATCCGTCCATGGTAGTTTGGCAACACAGACTGTAGCTTCAACAATATGGCCGCTATCAACTGTCAAAGTTCGGAAGTCGCTATTGGAAGACCCTTTATATTTATGTAAAATCTACGTTACATTAGAATAGTTGTAGCAGATATTAGATAATATTGACCGAGTTGCGGAAAGGTATGTATGTATGTTTTTCGTTTTTCTTTTGCGTTTCCTAACTAGTATTTACGTTCCATCATGAGTAAGTCGACTTTAGACTGTGAAAATGTAAAGAAGGATTCCTTAATTTTCACAATCCGGAAGCGACGAGATTCCAATTGAAAGAGTACTAATGATAATATCCGAAAAAGTTCTGTTTGTGTAAATGGAATGAGGAATAGGAATAAGACATTCCCGAATGATAAATGGCCGTTCTACCCTAAAATACGCCCGTAAAATTCTTTATTTATCTTTCTTGTGTTTCGATTGCTTTCTACATATTCAACGATTGGCGTCGAATGATTTGCAATAATTGTTCCCTCATTACCGCTTTAAAGATCTTTAGAGAACATTTAACATATTTTATTTAACTAACAAGTAAGTTTGCTAGTTTCTTTAGTAGCAGATAGTGATAATATTCGAATTCTATAATAATAGCTAACTACTTGTTTAAAACGAATCACAACTTCAATACAAGCTATAGGTACCTACAATTTGAATCCTTTGTAAGTAAATACATAACAACTTTTTATAATTGTATTGGGAAATCCAAGAGAACGCTACTGAAAAGTGGAATGTTTTTGAATAGTCGTTTCTTTACAAGCTAACTTCATCCTGTATTGGCTTTTTGGTTACTAGCAGTTTCTAGGAATATTATTTGATGTCTATGATATATGTAAACATGTCTCTGCTAATTATATGATATTTATTATAGAATGGAAAGATGATCAATGATTTGCTATCTATCGTTCGCATATTCAATGAAAGTACGAACATTGACGTTGCGACGGATCTGGTTGTTATAGATAATATACCTAGAGTCAGAAATTATATGTAACATTGATTGTTTAGTTACATTATATCAACTGCAGACACAAAAGAAGTTCTCAGAGTACGCCATGAATAGACAAGGTTGATGATAAAATCAAAAAAAAATCTTTTAACGTGAATGTGTTGGTTCCTGAAAGAATCGTTTTTTTATTGGAGAAATTCAATCCTCGCCTTCATTAGAGTATATCATGACGGTTTTCGAGGAAGCCTTTATTCTATTGTGTAAGTCAAAAGAACAGCAATTTTAAAACAATAATTAAATTAGATGCGTCATATGGCTACCGTCTTCGTTTCTACAATGTAAAGTTCTTGTAACGGAATTAATAACATTTTCTAACATCCAAGGCGTGTTATTAATTTCTTCGATCTTATTAGTGATACTTTCTTGCAGGTCGTTAAGATCAAAAGTAGGAGTTGTAAAAATAGAACGGCCTTAAAAAGAAGTGTTATGTTCAATCGCAGGATAGTGGTGGTTGTTCACGGATTTAAACTAATAATGCGATCTCCAAAAAATTCTCTTACAAAACTAAATTTTGCATGGTACTGTTATATGCGGGCTCTATCTTGAAAGTAGCCTTCAGTTCATCGTAGTGCAACATATTTACGGATGGTATCCAAATCTATGTAACGTTCATCATTTGATATCCCCAAAAGATGTACGCATTTTTGCCTGCTGCTTAACACTTTGTAGTTTTCATTGATATACATTGAAAAATATGGGTCCAATAATCCTTCTCTGATAAACAGCTGCCCAAACTCAAATTTTCTGTGGGTGCTTCCACAAAACAAGTGAGAATTATTTACGCCCCACATTCTCATATTGTGCGAATTTACATAACCTGATAGATAAAATCATGATTCATCAGCAAACATAACCTTTTCGATACTTACATTATTAACAACAAACCGGTCAATAAATTGTTGATAAAATTCTAGTCGTTTTCGTTTTGTCTAAAGGTAGTATTTCATCGGTTGCTTGCAAAGAGCAAGAATGTAAATGTAGGTCATACTTAAGAATGCGTCTGCAATTGTCACAAGAAAGATCTAACTCTTGTTGTAAATGCAGCAGCGAAACCTGCGGACGTTTCTGTCTAACAGCCTTAATATTCTTTTCGTTTCTAATTGCAGGTCTGCCACTACCTTTTTCCTATCCAGGCTACCAATTTTTCTAAACAGTTGCGCAGAACGGCGAGTAGCGGTGCAAACATGATCGTAGGGTACAAATATATTTGCAAATTCTTGCGAAAATCTTGATATGCGTCCCTCACAGAATAGATCCATTCTCCTTTAATTTTACTGCCATTTCTAAAATAAATCTCAATTAGATATCGTTTCTGATGCTCGGTAAATATATAAGCCAATATTAAATAACACCAAGCTAAGAACAGAGAGGTATTTTCGGGGTATTTTCAACTTGTCAATTTGACTTGTGATTGTGGATGATACTTACGTTCATGGCTTATGCTAGAAGAATTTTTTGTGGCTCGCTTGTTATATAAAAATTAAAATTGAGATGGAAGGTAAGATGTGCACGGACTATGCCTAAATTAAGCATTTTTTCAGGATAACAATTTTCTAATTTAATTATTCTTAACTAATGTGTATCCATATAATTAAAATCCTAGTATGTTATGTAATGTTGCAGGTTATTACGAGTTGCTAAGAATCAAATAAACTCAACAAATAATTAACTGGACCATTGTGGTATTGTAGATTTGTTTTATAACATTATCAACATTATTGTCTAAAACAGAGAAGCAGGTGACACACAATTTCTAATAAATGGCTTCCAGTGGATCAAATCTACTATAGGTGAAATCTTTGACGAGATAGGTATGCATCCACTCAGAGAAACGAAAATATTTAATAAACTAGTTTTAGACTTTTGACTTGCTGCATGTTGTTTTAACGTATAAAATACGGTACAGTCTACAAATAAGTACCTATTGGCTGCATATATCGAATATTTCAAGCAATATTAGTTTGAGATTAATGGGATCAACGTATGTACATAACATGTGATTAAAGCAAAATTAAACGATTTTAGTAATTCAACGATCTAAAATGCTTTCAATTGTGTTTTCTACTTGCAATAGTTAAGGAGAAACTTTACATTTGTCAAACAGTACGTATTCTGGTTCATGTGTCAACCCATTGTAATTGAAAGCTTCGTATTTATTATTGGCTCTCTATATTTAAAAAAATTGAAGCTAACTTAGGGGATATGAAATACGCAGCTAATCCGCGTGCAAAGGCTAGTTTTGTAGTAATATTAAAATTCGATATGTATTAGTTATGAATAGACGTGAGTAATCGATTAGTAAGCAATTAATTACTAGGGAAAGTTAAATAACACAAGAATCAGAACGAAGACAAAAAGATATGAAAAACTAAAGTAAACGTTATGCATTAAAGAAAAGCAAGTCTCGGATATAGTTAAGAGTGGTATTAATTCATCCTTTTTCCACTAATCTTATTCTTGACTACCACAAAGATTACAAAATTCACTGCAATCGCCTTTGAAACGTAAGCAATGGTGGTATATAATGTAGTGAAGGGTACGCTCGCGTTAAGTTTTCATTTGGCCGTCAACGTAAGTGAAAAACTTAATTACAAAAAACACTCTTTACATTTTTTAACGAACACCATGCCGCATAAACCTGCTCGCAAATCTTATGCAAAGTAATTTCATGAGAAGTGCATAATAGCATTACTGGAATATACAAGTT
Source organism: Popillia japonica (assembly GCA_004785975.1). Lineage (NCBI taxonomy): Eukaryota > Metazoa > Arthropoda > Insecta > Coleoptera > Scarabaeidae > Popillia > Popillia japonica. The sequence continues at coordinate 17,974 of SMLS01069998.1, forward strand.
GGGGTCGCCGTTGCGGCGATATCGTAGACATCGGATGCTTTCTCTTTAGACCGTTTCCGTCTCAGCCTGCAGGAGTAATAGAGACAGAAGATTGTTCGAGAAAAATTGCTAGAAAATGGGATCTGCACAAAAGCGGGCGATGTAAAGTAATATAACAAAAAAGAACGGGACAAACGCTTCTAAATAGCTGACATAGTAGATATTTTTAACATTGGTATTAACAATTTTAGCAGTCCAAATTTATATAATAAAGAATATATAATCTTACTAGAGGAATGTAAAAGACTATTAAAATAAGTGCAAATGTAGGAAGTGCGTTGAAAATAAAATTGCATATTGTGTTGTCTGTGTTTTCCTATAAATTAGTAAGTGAGTGACACAAGAAATAATAACAAGGATTTTTGACAAGTATCAAGCGACATATTTCCAGTTCGTCTATACAATTGGCTCCCTCGTAATGACGCATTGCTCATACAAGGCTTCAGGCGACATACCATTTACAAGGTGTATACAGGCCGATTCAAATTACGTGCGCACTATTGCTATCTCTGTTTTTATTAATTCTAGAAAGCAGGTTGAATTAGACAAGTATTACTGTACTACCTTGATTAACATGCAGTTTATAAAAAAAATGAACAACCCATTTTCGAGATATTTCGAAATTTATAATTTTTTTAAACGGAACACCCTGTATATTTTTGAAAATTTTCAATGCTAACTCTGTTTGTAATATAAATGCTTAGAGTATTGTCCTAAAACGAATAATAAACCAGTTATGGTGGATTTTAGCCGATGTCAAAGATACACTTTTATTCTGTAAAATCAATAGTGTAGCCCTTTGTAATTGTCAATAACGTGTTGAGTATAAACCTTTCGCACGTTCAGTTATTAAAAAGTTTTTTTTTTGATTTTGTGTTACCTTTGTATTCATTTTCAGGAAGATTTTGGGTTTACTTTCGGTGCTTAGCGTTTGACCTGCCATTGTATGTCGTAAAGATTCAATAAGGACTAGCGAGTATTATTCTGAACACCATCCTTCACGACAGCAGTCAGATCGACCTTATTTTCGAAAACTTTACAATCAAATTAGACTACATGATTGCTTATTTAAAAAGAAAAGGACAAAGAGAAATATCATCGTCAAAAAAGAAGTAGAAATTACTGTGTTAGCATATTTTGAAGCGCATCGTGAATTTTCTATTAGAGATGCTACTAAGGAATTGGGATTATATTCTTCATCAGTTCAAAAAATTTTGAAAAAGCATAAGTATATTCCCTTTAAGTTCAGACTATCTCAAATATTACAGCCAGGAGATTAGCTTTCTGTCGATGGTTAATTCATTTTTGTGATGAAAATTTCAGTGGAGCACAATGTATTCTATGGAGCGATAAAACAGATTTTTCAAACATATGTAGGTATGTTTAATAAGAAAAATTATCACTACTGGTCCCAAGAAAGTTTTTTAATAGTGCGTCCATATGCTACACAATTTCGATTTAGTTTTAACATTTGCAGCGGGTTAATTGGTTCAGTAGTCGTTGGTTCAACGGGACGTTCGCGTTGACAGGAAACAGATATGTATGCAGGAATGTGCTCCAGCAAACAAATATCACCCGGTGCAAACCTTTCTCGACACCATCTTTACCAGAAAGTTGATTGGTACAAATGATCCAATTCAATGGCCAGCACGCTCCCCTGACCCGTCACCTCTAGACTTTTTTCTCTGGGGACATGTAAAAACTGAAGTGTACAAGACGCGATACGACAACGAAAATGCGTTATTCAATTTTTTTAATGAACTGTATGTTAATCACGGTAAAAACACGAATACTTTGCTAATTTAACCTACTACTTTGCTAATTTAACCTACTTTCTAGAATCAATAATAACAGAGATAGCAATGGTGCGCACTTAATTTGAATCAGCCTGTATATTGAAAGGAGATAGGTATTTAATACACAGTTGTGAGTCATAGTTGGATTTTACTTATACTTAGTGGTTAGGAGGTGTTGAGTAGAAAATGCACATATTTACATTTATGGTGATAGGAACAACAGATAAGTAAACCAATAGAGATAATTAAATTTTGTGATTTATAATAAATAAAGAAAAATATAATTTAGCAGAAAATGGAAGAATATCACCATAAACGCAAATGTTTGAGTAAAATCAATAGGAGATCCTAACAAATCCACATTGTCATATGTATGTAGAAAACACTAAGATAAAATAAGTGTACATAAATATTCGTTGCTCTCTCTCTCTCTCTCTTAATAAAAAACAAAATATAAACAGTTTAACAGAAAAACAACCGCAGAGTACAGAGTTCAGAAATAGTAGAATTTTAATCTTCTTGCTGCAAGCATTATGCTTCCATAAATTATTATTTATTATGTTGCGACTGCATGTATGTAAACGTTTTATACTATGTATTGTGATATAGAAGGTCTGCTCACGGTTGTATTAAAAGTGTCGTTTATATTTGCACAAAAATTAGTTACCTAGTTGAGTTTCAATCACGCCAGAGTTGTATTTGTGAAAGATATTTGCGTTAGTAGTATAGAGTTAACTGCAATTCAATTGAAAGATTACTGCAATGTTAGGCAAGTTGGGATAAATGTGAACTGCATTTTGAGTAGTTCAATTGTATGTGTTGTACTTGTTGTTTTAACCCTAGTATATGCATATCACGGGCGTCCGAAGCCCAGCGACATTTCTGTGTAAAAATTTTTAGGCCTGCATTCTAGGATTAAATATACGATTTGCCTAACTAGATTAACTGGTGAAAAAAAGTTGGTACATTTTAGCTAAGATAATTTCGGTCGCCTTAAACGAAAAGAAAAAGTGATACTATATGCCTTTCAAATCAAGAAAAGTGTAAACCTTAGTGATATTTTGTTTAACGAAGCCTCCGTTCGTAATGAATTGTAAAGGTTATTGGCACAATCACTAAGGAGTAACCTGTGGATTTAAACTTTCAACCTAAAAAGTTTTGGCACCATACACAAGTAAATTGTGCATTTTCTGTTTTGTTACAACGGTACATTCCATTATAGTAATCACATCTTCCTACACTATGTATAAACACAAGAGGTTAATTAATCAGAGGAGGAAGTCAATTATAGCATACATAATTCAGCAATTGAATAAGATGCTTTGATATTAATTAATTGTAATTCAACGGATATACTGCATGCTAAGTTCACTCAGAAATAGACGCTTCTGCAGTTACAATCCGAACCTCGATTCCAAATGTTTCATTTCGAATCTCGATTCAAAATATTTACCTGCAAATTGAAAGCTTATATCAAAATAATGGCCCATACTATTTTTTTAGAATACTCTTAAAAGTATTGTACGCGATAAAAGAATGAGATACTGAGGAACTGGTTACTATATATTACAATATTTACATATGCCTATTTATCATCTAATATCCCTGATGATTTGCTTCTGTTTTTGTCTCATTACTGATTTCACTACAATTATCTGATCTTTCATAATAGTTTTTTAATTTGAGGAATATCGAAGCATTACAGATTTTAATTATATACAAAGAATAGTAAGCATTACAAAAGGCTTGAAGCTTTAAGAGTTAACACATTTTTAAAATATAGTGATACACTGATAACACTAATTTTTTTTTTATAAAACATCGAATTTTGAAAGAATGCTAACTATTTAGGTTAGTAAGTTAAGGCCAACAATTATTTCCATTATCATCCTATGCTCTGCTGAATAGTCTATGAAAATAAAAAAAAGGTTAAAGCTAATGACATGGAAACCTAAATTCCAAAAAATGAATACTTTATGTCCACGCAGTAACGAGAAAATAATATTTTTCAATTTCAGTCCGGCCCTGTTGTTCGAGCGCAACGCATAAATGGATGGAAAACATAGGCAGAACGTTGAAACATTCATAGACATTCGTTGTCTTATGTATACAGTACGGCAAGTTATACGAATACTGAATACGTGGACATAATTTTAATCTACGGAGAAACAGGATAAAATCGTTTACTGCACCCGTAATACCTACAGAAAATCCAACGTCTATCAGACAACGATTTTCCTTGACGGGTTACCTGTTGTGAATGGTTTCGTCAAACAGAAACTCGTCTTCCAAATCTTCGATCCGTGATCCTGTTTACCGATAAATACTGCTTCACAAAAAATGGTGTGCTGAATTACCATAATATTTATCACTGGGCCGAAAAAACCCACAAGATATCCATCAGAGTTTATCCCAACATACGACATCAATAAATGTGTTTGTCGGAATATTGGGCGATCATTTATTTGGGCCACATGTACTTCCAGAAAAATTAAATGCGGTAGGTCATTTAAATTGTCTGCAAAATACGTTATCCGATTAATTGGATCACATACCACTATATGTACGACGGAAAATGTAGTTCATGCACGATAGGGCACCTCCACATGTTGCCCGATTTGTATGGGAACATATAAACCAAGCATTTGCACATTGGATAGGTCGAGAAGGAACGATTCTGTGGCCAGCACGAAGTCCCAATTTGATTCTGTTGGACTTTTTCCTGTGAGGATACATGAAAAACTTTGTTTATGGTCATCGATGGGAAATTTTAGACGTCGAGGCTCTTCGAGACTGTGTTGTCACAGCGGCCCAGTAAGTTTCGCCGTTGCACAGAAGCGTGCTCGTGGTAGTAATCGCGGACATTACTATTCTAAGTTTTTGTCCTGTTTCTCATCAAACAGTTCTCTTCAAGACTACTACGAATTATTTCCAAAGAAAAGAACTTTTAATTACGAACGCCATCTCAAATAGTAAAATACTAATTACCAGATCATTAGGTAATAATATGTCGTTGTACTTTAGTATTGAAAGTTTCTGTAATGAAAAAAGAAAAAACAAAAACACCTGATTCCTACGAAAAAAAGGTCGAAATGAATAAAATCTGTAATAAATGTGTGACATTGTTACAAATAGAATATTTGTGAAAAGACCACATGTGCAATTTATAAAGCAGCAAAACTGTTTCGTAAACAAATGCATTCATAGAGTACAATAAACATTTATTTACATATCTTTTAAATCGATAAAAAATATCTGTTTATGTCTATTAGAAATTTTTGCAGCGTCCGTTTTTTTTCTTGTACACACGTGTCAGGCCCGGATTCAACAAAATTTATTTAACAAAATTTGATAGTTATTAAAGGAAAAATTATGTTAATATATGATCGTAATTCTTTTGGATTTACCTTTCTTGTGATATTAGTTTTATACTGTTTATTTTTCCGACACTATTCATTTGACACCCTGTATACATACAGCGATTTGATTTGAATATGTAAAATTTTGATTTCCAATAAGACAAATCAATACAAATATTTCTTGTTACTACTTTGTATCGTTACTGCGTCAGGTATATGACACGTTTATGTGTCTGCGTCGAAGCTAGAAACTAATATGAATTTGACATAAAACTGAAATATTTCTTGTAAAAGTAGAAGAATACTTACTCTGTCTTTATCGTAGGTAACTACATAGCACAATCAATTGGAGAAGCATTGCCCATATGAAATAAAAACGTATTTGCTAGAAACTGCACCTTGAATTTTTCATTGTAGAATTGAATTTTTATGTAGAGAATAAAATAGATGGGAAGGTTTTTTTTGTCCATAAAAACAGAAAATGGATGGAATAGACAATTGTGAAATGAATAACTATTCCAACTAACAATATAAGTTCCTGCTTGTACCGACATGTTAACTTACTAAACCCGTTAAACATTTGCAACTAGACGTAACGACTATGTAGCTATTTATATAGTGGTCACGTGCTAACTCGTTAAGAAGAGACAGAAATATTGGTATTGAAGAAGCAGGAAATATATATAGTCCATGAAGATCCAACTATTTATGTACGGCAGCTATCACAGGAATTAAATTTGAGCATTGGAACGACATCATCTTAAATAAACCTTCAAAGGCTGCCTGATGAAATTCAAATATAATTACGTATTACAATTGATTAGTGATTCGTATTATGCATGTATTCCTTACCCATTGATCCTAAAGAAAACGTTTACGTTCGATTTCCGCTGAGACCTGAGGTAAGGGTTTGTACCATGGACTTGCTTAGTAGTTTTAAAAATAATTGGACGGAGACCGATTTCTTTGACAAACACAATAGGGAAGCGTTTTGAAAAAAATCTGGTCAGAACATTGGAATGGATTTTACAAAGCAACCCAGTCCTACATAGCAATCAATGGTAATTTAGAAGGGGTATGTTATGTGGTTGGTAGCTAAAATGAGTATTGGCCGTGTTCCTGAACATTTCAGCAGCATGATAACGTCAATCTTGAGATACTAACAGATGAGCTGTTAGCTTTACATACAGTCTCCTTAACAACCGAACGATATTCATCAAATACATTAGACGTTTTTAGGGCTAAGGCGTATGTCATTGGGTATAACATAGGTTTCACCATTGAGTGCTTTGCTGTTTAATGTGTCAATATTGTTAAAGGAAAATAATGAATTGTACTTAATAAAATCAAATCAAAAATGTAACCAAATAAATACGTATAAAAAGTAGTATTTAAATAAAATTTCTTAACTGTTGTTTATATACATATATCTTATTCTCTATTCCCTAATTTTAATTTTCGATATGTAATTTAAAGCCTATGTAACGTCATTCATTAACAGTACTATTGCCACCATTACCAGATGGCGCTTATGTAGTCTTATTGTTAGTGAATAGTCACTAAATATTTCCTTGGTCTCTTGATGCAGAAACAACACGCACTAACTCGCTTCAACCGCTAAAACATCAAAAACTTTGGCACATTGTCGATGCATTTCACCGACGAAGCTATCAATTACCAAGGTCATAATAAAACTTTTATTCATTGATTCATGTATGCATTTTTAGAAACGCATAAGAACCTGCAACTGTCAACCTTTTCACAAAAATGGTAATAATGCAAAAAGGGTTAGATTTAGAGGCAACAGGTTCACAGGCACTAGGTTCTAGCGAAAAAATCAATAAAAAATAATTTTGTTCAAAATAAGGAAGTTGATTCAAATTTTTGGTGGAAATTATTAGGTACTTGTCGCAGATTATAGTTGTTTAAGAGTAAAGCGTTATAACATATGTTATGTCTTCTTTGTTGGAGCACTTATAGTTTTGAAGCGTATGATTATATAATTAGCAAAAAATCTGACCCATAAACTTTTTTAAATCATATCTGAAAACTAGCAGTCTCCTCTAGAACTGCTACTTCTTAATTAAAATACATACAAAATTTAGTAATAATGATGAGCAACATTAAAAGCACAATATCTTGTGCAGACGTTTTCTTTCACTAATATTCGAAAAACGTTCGCATGGGTAGAATAGCAGAGCTGATAAAATCGCTTGAAATACCTAAAATCTCGTCTTTGCTTAGTTCGTTCCAAATTTGAAGGAATTCAATGCGAGTCCGATTAGACAGGTAATAATTTTGTTTGTATGAAATTCGCTTACGTTTCACGACGGCTCCCTCTTTTGATGTCTTTTGTAATGTAAATGGGGAAAGTCGAACACTGTTCAATTAAAAACAGTACCGTGAGGAGAAAGTGAAATTCAAAATTGTTTCAAATAGTATCAGAAGAACCTTCAACCTTGTTTTCAGATGGAACGTGTACAATCGGTTTCGCATAAATGCTGCATTGGAAGATTAATTATAGATAAAAATTTGTTGGTTGATTTGGTTTTCAATGTGTTAACTTATACATAAAATTCGTACTTTGAATCAAATAAAAACTATCTAACAAAGTTTAGTCGTTTAATTATTAAAATAAATTCCGTGTGATATCGTATTCGTGATTCTATATATTTTTTTCGTATGAATAAACATCGCAATTCTTATGAATCTGAATTTACCGTGTTCTCGGTTTAGCCTTGCGTTAAAATTATTTGAAATTTCTTCGACATACTGGTAGCTCTGTATTTACTTTGCATGCACTTGATTTTCTATGCAATCTTATACAATTCTATTACTGCTCAGACAGTGAATGATCTGTGAGGACTATAGTAGAACTCAATAAGCAAAACATATTTTTCTCAGTGTAATTTCTCGTTAAACTTTTTTTCATTTATGCTTACAGGTTCGGGACAAAGTACGGAAGTACGGAAACGTGCATATATGTTTAAAAGATGATTTTGATGACACTTTTGTTAGCTAGAAGTACAATGAGTTAGTTATTTTTATTATATAAGGTTAAGGTTGGTAGTAGAGATTAGGGATGCCGATTTTTATCAAAAGATCGATTCTCTGAATCGATTAAAATCGAAACTCCAAGAATCGATTCCTAAAAAAATCGAGGCTTAAATAATCGATATTACAGAAAATCGATGTTTTGATTATATTTGTGTACTTTTAGTGAGGCCACAATTATAACTATTTTTTTTTATATTTTAGTAAAAAAAACTTTTAGCTTTTGTTATGACATCTAAGTCATTTGTAACTTTTTATTGGCAGCACTGCATTACATGGCTTAGTATATTATATTACACCAGCAATATAGAGTGTACGGAAAAAAACCATAAATGTAGGATGCTAGAGGGAACCAAGATAGACCTTTGAAGCTTTTAAACGGCAGGACAGAAATGTATAATTTCTCTGCTAGATATAAGAATTCTTTTAATGTTAAATTCTTTGAATCCAGGCAACGTATGCTACACCTATTCATAGAAGCTTTGTTATTACATGACACTTTATGTCATTTTTATTATCAAATCGGGTATAAAAAAGAATCGATTTTCACAAAAATCGGATATTAAAAAAAATCGATTTGCAAAAAAAATCGAGTATTCAAAAATCGATTCAAAAAATCGATCTTTAGAAATAAAATAATCGATTTTTCCAATAATCGATTAAAAATCGGCATCACTAGTAGAGATGATAGTACTGAGTGCCGCGAACAGAGACCTGTGTTGATGCATGTGTCGTGTATTGTTTTTATTATTTTCACTAAACCAATAAATGTTTTATATTAATGTGTCGTTAATGTGAACAATTCCATCCTGACGAATCGATAACACTTTGTTTTTAGTTGTTAGTGTGCTTTCGGTTTATTTGTAATTACTTCAACTTCTTAAGTTTTAATTTAAACTGCATTTCTAGAGAACAGCTAAATATATCATATGTTAATAAATCTGGTAATGTTTCCTATATCTACATGTTGTATGAAGTCAAATTTCATTACCTATACCTATAAGCAGCTGTAATATTTTATTCAATTAATCTACAACAACATTCCGCTATCCTGTTTTCACTATCCTATTTCTAGGGTCATATATTCTGAGAGCTCACTCTGATAATTAAAATATGCGCGAGACGAACTGTATTTATACAAATTGTCAAATTACCTGAAAAATTACGCATCCACTGATTCGCCGCAAAATAATGCAATAAACGTAAGGCGAGACAAAGTGTATAAATTATTCAAATTTTGCTTCTGTGTGGGTATGTATTTTATTACATCCGCGTAAGATAGTGTTTCAGGATTCCACTCCAGGAATACATTAACGTGCGTGATCCGTAATTTACTGCAAGTTTTAATTTAAATTCCAAGATTTCTAATTAATGCAAACCGATTCTGTGCAAACACATGTAAACGTAATTAAATTTAAATGTACGTAACGAGTGGCATTCGTCACTGGAGACTTGAAGTCTTCAAGATGCGCGACAAGGATATTGGGAACTGAACGTTGGTCGCGAGCGAGAAGGCAACTAGGTAGATAATTTCTCTTACGCTCGCCGGTTATACTGTCTGTCTCCCGGTAAATTCTCCAGAGTATCTTAAATTTACCATTTCATCATAATTTCTTAGTCGAAAAGTTTAACCAACAGGTTAAAAGGACGGACCTGGCTTCACCTTAGCTGTTGAAAGCGGTCTTGAACAATCTGTCGCAAGACTTGATTGGTTAGTAGTTAAGTCTTTTGTTTTTTTTTTTCAATAATAAAACTGCAGAAGTCAATTCTGTACTTCTAACAAAACTAAGAATCAATTGGACAAGACTGGACTAGAGATTTTAGTTGCTTCTACTTATTACAAATAAGTTGTTAGTAATCAAACTAAGTTAACGTCAGTTCTAATAATATTTCTTGGTCAAATCATCCTAAAAAAAGTTTGTACTAAACATTGTAACTACGAGGGAGAATCAAATATCAACGGTAATTTTACTATTTAGCTTAGCATGTCATTCTGATCTAGAGGATTCGATGCTCGAGTGTTGTTTGGTTTATGAGGAGGCGGGCAACCGCTTTGGGTACCAGCTGCGCTCGGTTCTGTCCACAGTACAGCCATGACTGAGCGCGAGGTACCTTCATCTGTTGCACAACGTATCATCATAAAGGGTTTAACTAATAAAAGCGTTAAACCATCGGAAATTTTCACTCGTTTGAAGGCACAGTTTGGGGTTGCTACACTGTCTCAAAATCGAGTGTATACGTGGGTCAGGGAGTTCAGGGATGGGCGAGAACGTGTCGAAAATGAAAGTCATAATCGACGCCGACGAACAAGTCTCACAAATGACAATATTCGTGCTGTTACAGAGCTTATTGAAGGTGATCGCCGGTTAACTATTGAACAAATCTCATCAAAAGTGGGTATCAGCTATGGGAGTGTTCAATCCATCATCACTGCTCAACTTGGCTTTAGAAAAATTAGTGCTCGCTGGGTTCCGAAGTTGTTGACCGAAAATCAAAAACAGGTCAGGTCGGAGATCTGTGAAAGACATCTGCATCGATTTCAACAAGAAGGGGAGGTTTTTTGAGACGTATTGTCACTTCTAATGAGACGTGGGTCCACCATTACATTCCCGAATCCAAAATGGCGAAGAAAGGATGCAGGCTGCACAGTCAAAGCCAATGCTTGCAACTGTTTTCTTCGGCTCAAGGGGAGTTTTACTCATTGATTTTCTTCACAATCAACGAACAGTGAATGCGGCTTACTATTCTGAGTTGTTACAGTCGCCAAAAATCGCGTATCGAAGCAAACGACGGGGTATGTCCATTCGAGACGTCACCATCCTTTATGACAACGCCAGGCCACACACCGCAGTTTTGACAAGGGATAAATTGGAAGAAATGCGCTGGGCACCCTCCTTATATAGCCCTGACTTGTCACCCTGTGATTATTTTTTGTTTGCGCCCTTGAATGAATCACTTGGAGGCAAAAGATTTAAAAGCAATGAAGAAGTAGAGGAGTATGTGCGCAATTGGCTGACAACTGGCTCTCCAACTTTTTATGAAGAAGGAATATTCAAGCTTCCAAAGCGG
>ML218922.1:0-13218 GCA_004785975.1 Popillia japonica
TTTTTTCTACTTAGTTCTAGCATGGTCTCTGTTCTTTTCTTATTGAAATTTCCAAGAAACATCTGGGAGTGTCCCAGATCAGGAAGATTCTCCTGAGGGATGCTCCGAGCTTCTCCTCTCTGTCTTTCAGTTCTTTTTTAAGTGCTCATCATTATTCCGCAGAACGGTTCTGGTCACACAAAGAGATTGTGGCGGTCTTCTTTGCTAATAGATTAGTTTTCTCGTTGCCATTTAATCCAGTCCGTTGTGGTACCCAACATAATGCACGCATAATGTTTTCTCTGCCTACGTTGTTTAGTTTATCTAAAGATTCCCAGACTAATGTCGATCTAATGGTGTTAGAACTCAGCGTCGTTATGGTTTCTTGACTGTCGGAGAAAATTGCAATGCTTTGCTTCCGATAGTTCCCGTCAAGATTCAGTTGAACACATCTTCCAATAGCATTGATTCTTTTAGCCTTCCTGAGTTGCTGGCTGTACGCTGTCAGCGTTTCCTTACAACTCTGCATATTTTTGTCAACTCTTGGTCTATTGAACTAATGAAGAATCTCAGCTCTGAGGTTTGTTAAAGTTTTAGTCAACTAAGGGGTATCTTTGGCTGGTTTTTCGAGGTTCGTGAGCAACTGTCTTCCAAAGCATTTTTTAGAGCTGCGCTAAACTGTTTAGTTTAAGGTGGTGTGTTTTTCCGTTTGTATTTACCTGGCTCCGGTTGTCACTTAAACAGGTTCTGTACAGATCCCAGTTTGTTTTTCTCAGAAATTGAGAAGGCACAAATGCATGTTACATCTAGTAATTGTTAATCTGTGACTATTGCGATGTTTAAACTGATCAGACTAATAAATTGGCATTGATCACGTAATTTTTATTACTGGGACTCTTATAATTTTGCATTATTACTTACCTTCTAGATTACTTTTATTAGCAATACTTTCCATAACTTATTTTATCTTGCATTATTTCATTTTTGTGCGTACACGATCTTAGTTGTCGCGTTTTGTAAGCTGAACATATAAAAGATGTACATCTTTTACATAAAAGTCTGTTTGATTTTAGCTGCCACAGCAGATACCTCGGCTACTGTAACAGATATGACAGAAAAAGTTGTTCTACATTTAATTTGCTATAGCAAATATTCTAGATGTAGCAACTACATTTAAAATTTTAAATAAAACATACCCAATTTTATTACATATTCTAAAACTGTAAAAAAATCTCTTTATAACGATATAATATATGCCATAGTTATCTAGTCAATTAGAGATATATGGGAATCGATAATTAAGTTACAACTGCGTGTTTACGTAGATTAGACCTTCATTCGACAAAGTAGGCGGTGAAACAAATGAAAACCATTTGTCAGCTTCCAGTTGAATAATTTTTAAAACAGTAACATAGGCTATTTAACATAAATACATAGAACATTACAAAATGAACAGAGTAATAATAACTTAATAGGTAATCCAAGTTTAAAGTTTCAGTTGATAAATTTAGAATTTTTGTTCAAATTGACCTCAGTTGTTTGTAATACATTCTCGGGTCCTACTTGTTAAGTTTCCTATCGGTTTTTGCAGCATGTGTGGTGTTATTTGGCCACAAGCCCTACGGATATGATTTTTAAGATCGTCTAGATCCTGTGGACAAGTAATATAAACCTGTTGTTTGAGAGCGCCCCATACAAAAATATCTAAAATAGAGAGATGTGGCGATCTTGCCGGCCAGTTGATGGGGCCACCATTTCCTATCATTTTTGCTCCAAATTTGTCTGTTAAAATCTCTCTAACATTTCGTGAATTGTGGGGAACCACATACTGCGACATATTTCTAACGGTATACCATCCAGATAATTTTCGAATTCCGTCAGAAGAAAATTGGCATATTGTTCCGTATTAAGGAATCCTTGATAAAAATAGGGGCTAACAAAAATATCACCTATCACGCCAAGCCATACATTAAAGGAAAATCTGTCTACATTTCCGATATTGACGTGCATTCTCTGTATCCCAGAAATGATCGTTTTTTTTATTAGAAATCCCGTTATTGTTAAAATTAGATTTATCGCTCAAAGAATTAAATTTAATAAATTTTGATTATTGTTAAGCCAATTACCAAATATCGTTCCCCTGTCAAAATCACCAGCTCTTGAACCTTGTACTAATTTAATTTTATAGTAGAGTCATTTTTTATTTTTTTGTAGGATAGAAAATATTTTATACTGAGTTATTCCTAAATCAGCCACTGCTTGACGTATTGAAATTCGTGGATGTGCCCTAAAATACGTCAATATTAAAACATCTCAATCATTTGCGACACGTCCATTTCTTCTCCTTCGTTCCTGGTCATTAAAGCAGCCATTTCTTCGCAAATTGGTTTCGAGCCTTGTAAAAGTACGAGGATGTGGATGTTGGATACATACATATATATATTACACAAGCTTCTCTATTACTATCATTACATCTGATGTACACTCTTAGCATGTCCATTTTTTCATTCATATAAGTAGAATAACAATTATCACCCATTTTGCGTTATTTAAAATGAAAATTAACAATACGTGGCAATTTACTCAGTTAGTTTGACACTAAAGCTACAGCAATTATTAACCGTCTACCTTCTCAAAGCAATGTATTCCATTCGCCTAAGCCTGCAATTGTTGCTTAATTATCGATTTACATCGTTAATTGAACAGAGAGCTATGGCATATCATTATAAAGAGAACTTTTTACAGTTTTAGAACATGTAATAAAATTGGGTACGTCCTACTTAAAATTTTGATTGTAGTTGCTATAGTACATATATAGTATTTGATGCTCACTTGCTTTTTTGGCGGTAAAGGATAATAGCAAATTAAATGTAGAACAACTTTTTCTCTATAACATTTTGTCATATCTGTTACAGTAGCTGAGATATATGCTGTGACAGCTAAAATCAAACAGACTGTATAATACAACACCGGTAATTATTCATTTTGAAATACTTAATAGAATATAGCAGACACTGTACTAAGAGTATAATAACAATAAATCCAAGACGACTACAAATTAATAAAACTATACACAGCCATTAAAACAAAGTGAGTTATGCTCACTTTATCGTTACGAGTTACCGTGTATATCTAAAAATATAGTCTTCTATATGCTTATCTTAATAATTTTACTTTCTCTAATTCTAAAGAAGTATTTGAGTATCCTAGTATTACATTTATTTACATTCATGTTTTATACACATTTCAGGAGTTCAGTAAGCAAGAGGTAAGGATCTATCTAGAGCAACAGTGCAGGAAAGTTCAAAATCTCTATTTACCGAATACAAAATGTCAGAAATTCAATCTCACGTTCGTTGACATTTCAGAATATAATTAAACTTCCACAGGCGTATACGATACATAAAGTTTATATCGGCTGTTGCCTTTATAATTTACTACATTTCTGAAATTAATTGGCATTTTTTGCAAATTATAGAAAGAGAAAATAACTTTTACGTTCCCGTCCGAGTTAGTTCTGAGTAGGTTTGATTAGAAACGAGAATTACAACCAAGATATAATGCAATTAATATTAATTTTAATCATTTTATAACTCTTTAAACGTAAATAGGTATGTATTGGCAACAATTATAATTAAGAAGTATAAATGCTGAGGATGTTTCATTATTTAAAGAAAAATTGTTGGCACTGTAACAAAGAGAATGGTTTCAATAAAGTAATATATGTGTTCAACTCCAAATATTATTGAAATCAATGTATTGGAGGAAGTTCAAACATTTATCTTTAATCGTTTCATTACAACATCTGAACCTCTAATTTTGTTATAATCTTCTTTGTAGATTTATGTTTGTGCTTCATCGAATATTTTAGTATGTGCTTATTTGTTATCAAAGGTTAAAAAGCCCCGGATAAAATATACTCAGTGACATTAGAAGTGCAACGCCCAGGAATCATTTGTTTAACTCGATTTTTTGGCAATATGAGTTTTATCTCAGAAATGAAATGATAATATTTGCAAGAAATTTTATTAACATGTAACACGAAAAAAAATTAATAATGTGTTTGGCGACCCTGTAGCTGAGTACACGCCTGTACACGTGTAGGCATCGACATGGATATCTGCCTGTGGCACCTCGTTGCAAGCAACTTGAACTTTGTTTATTAACTGCGCCAAAGGTTGTGGAAGATGGTGCAAAGTGGATAGTCTCGTCGCCATGATATCTCACACATGTTCGACTTGGTTTAAATCCGGGGATCGGGGTAACCACGGCAAAACATAACGCCTGCTTTATGGAGAAAATCTATACTTGGGGACGTGCATTGTATTGCTGAATAAGGATGTGTGGACGGCCATCTAGATGAGGTAGTAAAGTGGTTCGTACGACATCATCAACATAACGCGCAGCTGTCATACTGCCTCGAATAAACAGAAATGGTGATCGACTACCATAAGCAATAGCTCCCCAAACCATTACTGCAACAGTCCTGTGTACATGCCTCTCAACAGCAAACCCAATATCGCGTCGCTCTCCACGCCGTCGTCCTACCCTTCTACGCCATCCTGCATACCGAGACAGAATCGCGATTCGTCGCTGAACACGACATTATGCCATTGTGCTTTCTAATGCTGTTGTTCTCTGCACCTGTCCAAGCGTTGACGACAGTGATTCACAGCCAAAGGAAGCACTAATCGTGGACAGTACGAAGAAAGTCCAAAGCCTCGAATGCGGCGATATAGTGTACGCATAGTACCAGGTCTACGTTGTTCTAGAAAATATTGGTCAGCGATTTGACGCGTTGTAGCAAAACGGTTGTCTGAAGCACCTAGCTTGATGCTCTGTGATAGGCATCGGTTGACCAATTAGTCTTCTTCGTGTTGCTTTATTTTCTTCTGTCCACACACGCATCATCGTCATTTTTTTGTAGAGAAAGGACTTACATCTATAAGAATGATGGGATGGATTGCAATGGATTATTTAATTTACATATAGTAGTGCCGTACGAACCTACATATTAGTAGGGCGTTGACGGGGGTGCACTTAATGTTTTAGCATTTACGACAAAAAGAAAAGTGATGTAGGAATATATTATTTTATACTGTGTCTCTTTTTTGGTAGCTCTTATATCTATATTTATCTAAAAAATTAATTATACATAGTTTTGAATGAGGAAGCAGTTATAAAATATTATTTAAGAATAACATTTAAATAAGTTGTAAATGATATTGTTTGTTTTTGCTAAACAATTTGAGATTACATATCTAAAAACTGGTTTTTTTTATACATACATGCATATACAACTGTGAATTGATTTTTATGGATGGTATTGTTCTGTCTGCACACGTTTATTGATCATAAGGGGTTGACCTTGAATAGTAAAGCATTATTAACTTTTTGTTAGTTAAGAACCAATAAAGGGTAAGTGAAACAATATTGCCTCAGAAATTATGATTTGTTACAATTATGTGATAATATGTGCAGAATATCATTAATATAAAATAATTTATGCATGAAAGTTTGTCTTGCTTTGAGAATCCTAGCATAAGGCATCAGCAACATCTACTTTCCGTAAACAGCAAAAATATGTTGCTTATAGCAACAAATACCAAACATTTAGATGGAGCATCATAACTATGCAATCTGAAGTTTTCGCAATCCCCTTACGTACATACATGGTAATGAGCGATTTTGAATAAATTTGTCTAAAATAGTAGTGTCTAATAGTAGTAGTATCAATTTATCCAAACTCTATTTTCACCACTTTAAACTACATAAACAAGCATTTTATGTTTAAAAAATGACTGTGCTAATATGACGTCCATGCGGGTGTACACATTGTTCCAGCCGGGCCCTAAAGTTACTCATATGACATTTTGCAGCATTTCCACTGGTATATGAGTCACTTCTGCTCGAATTCGTTTTTCAGGGCTTCGGTTGTTTGTGGTGGATATTGCTTACCATTAAAAATATTTATATTTATTCCTGTTGTATGGGAAAAATATACTCTTGCTTTCTTCGTACTGTGCTAGTTGTAGAGTTAAAAAGTTTTTGAGCATGTCTGCGTATCTCTGTGATGTCACAGTATTACCACAGGCATCTTCGAAAAACTAGGGATCTATGATGCCTGCTGAAGACATAGCGCGCCACACAGTGACTATCGTGGAGTGGAGAGGTTGTTGATGCATTTGTTTAGGATTTGCGCCATTCCAAGCTGTGTCTATTGACATAGCCGGACAAATAAAAATGAGCCTGGCCATTTATCCAGAATTTGCGAACAATGTCTTCATCTTCGTTAATTAAATTCAAAAATTCTTCACAGAATCGTCTTTGACTCGTATAATCGGTTTCTTTAAGATCCTGATTTTATACGGGTGGTAGTTTAAAATTCGCTTAACCGTAGTAATTGCGAGTATGATGTTATATCGAGCTGAACGACGCGGGCTTCTTCCAAACCCAGCTTAAGACGGTCGATGTTTTCGTCGATTCTTTCTTCTCGTTAACTATCGTTTAGACAAAACGCTTTGAAAGCGTACACGTTACATTGAGGAGACCACCTTTCTGTTGTGTTTTATTAAATGCTAAAGACCGTCGAACATGACCGAAGGCATCTTCACTGCATCCTAGCGTCACAGCACATTTCCAGCGTTTTTCAAAATCGCTGGTTGCTGTGCCCCACCCTGTATATCATGCGAGTAAATATTGCTTTGTGCATAATAGTACGCAATTAGTTTTCTTAAGAATAAGTAAAACCAATATATACCAGTATATGATTTAACGGCCAATAATAATTCCAGCTGCCTAGTATTCTGTAGGTATTAATTATGTATAATCTCATGCTTTTTACTAAATTCAACTAGTACTATAGCCGACTCGCTACAATTATAAAATTGCCAAGGGAATGTTTCAACGTATCCTTTTTAAATAATTAAGTAGTACTTTTTCAATTCTTGAATTATCATCTATAAATTATTGTGATAGATGTGCAAATATTAAATAATAATGTAAAAATTTTTTGCTTTAAAGTACTTTAAGTTTGAAGATTATTAACTAACTATTAAAACTGTCAGATAATTTGAGTTATTCCAGTATCATAGATTTATAGCCGTACATGTCTGCATTGCTGTAGTAAATATCAGATTTCCATGTAGTTCCAAGAACAAGAAGCTTCATATCTTATTAATGCAACTGAAGTCGGTTAACAAAAGCAAAAGGTAAACATGGATCCAAATATATTTTGGCACATGTACAATGCGCATTGCTCATTGAATCTACTTGGAAAAATGCCGGTTTTTATTTTAACGCCAATGAGAGATTAAATATACTACCTTGATATGTTTGTAGAGAGATAAACTTCTATTGTTACAAAAGAACACACTGAGAAAACAAATGTATGTATACAGGTAGAGCGAATATTGCTAAATTACCATTCTTTGAAGTTCATACTAAGGAATAAAATGAGCTTCATTTATAATAACAGTGTTAACAAGAAAATGCTTCTTACTTCGTGCATTTAAATCAACTTTAGCGTATATACTTTTATGGAAAGATAGTTTCTTCAAATATTTGTTATAACTACAATTCACCCCGAATTCTTAACACATGTTAGGGACTTACCGAGGATTTTAAATAAGATCGAAACTCGCAGAATTGCTGGCTCTCGGCTCATTAGATTCTCGTTTTTATTTATGTACAGGCTTTTATAAGCATCCAGTTCTCGTGGCAAATAAAGTTTATTAATTTGACATTATCTTTCACGATATGGTGTGTGTTTCTCGTAAGATGTTGCGCTACAGCGGAAAATTCAACTCTTCCACATAGAAAATGCCTACCGGCTCTTTATATCTAGTTTCGATTGATCTTTTATGTGGGGTTGGCCAATCACAATCCTTACATGCAATTTTGTAAATACCAGACTTTTGTCTCATTTCTACTTCGTTTTTGGGATTGGATAAAAGATTCGGCTTAGTTTTAGATATGAATTAATTATTTGTGATTTGTAAATACTGTGTAGAAGGGATGTTGTTTAACGTTAGTTTGCAGACATTTTCACTTATTCGGTATCCGGCTGATAATGACAGTCTACGTCTTGTCGAAACATCCAAAAGTGTGGTCAGTATTTGCAGTTACCAGAGTCGACCTGTTCAAAACAGTAGATAATAAAGTAATAAAAGTTATAGCATAGTCGCATTGTTTTACGTTTTCTACTAATGGATGACACAAATGGCGGTTGAAATATGAAAATATGGTATGCATACAGTATGCGAGAGCAAAAATGTTTATTAATATCTTACCTTTTGAATCATAAATTCATTGAATTTCTTGGCGTAATTAAGAAGTACCTAATCAAAAATTTGACCATAATTTAAAATACATTAATACTAATATACAGATTCAAAATGCAGGTTAGATTAGATACTTCAGAAATAAATACTTATTACACCAACAAAATATTGATTACTTAAAGTCGCAAACTTTTCATCATCAGCAGATCAAACCTAAAATTTACTAATAAAATTTTTTACTTCCAAAATGTTCTGCTGCACCTACACCTTAAATTGAATTAACTGACGGCGAAATGCTCTCATTGTTAGCAAGAATTCGTCGATTTGAATTGAATTTGATAGGTATATAATAGACGTACGACACGGGAGTATAGAAAGTTGTCCTTTATTCGGGATAGCATAGCAGTTAAAAGGCGAAATGTGCATGTAAAAATCAAGGCAATCACATTTTCGGAAAATTACTCAGTAACCGTAAAGGTTAAATGGGATTGATATATTCAATCGTACACAATATGTCCCAGATCGACCTAGATTAACCTACACTTATTAAAGGAATCGATTAGTGCTACTTTCATTTCCCAGAATAAACCGGAAGTAAAAGTACTTACGGTCAACATAAAGCATCAATGTATTTAAAGTTATATATGATAAGGAGCTAGCGATGTTTATATAAATAATTAAATTAAATTCCGAACTTCACTTAAATATATAATATATTTGTCTGTATGGACATTTCGTTACATTTCGTAACGTCATCAGCAGTCTTCTGTATGTATTTAAAATTAATGGTTTTACGTATTTTTTATTTTTGTATATGTTTTTCTAAACACCATTGAAAGATATGAAACTTTTTGTTGAAATTGAAGTTGCTGTAATGTCCATCCATGAGTGCCTTCAACAATGCGTTGAGTGTGACGGAAGACAGTTCGAACATTGACGGATGCATTATTATTGATGCACTATTATTTCAAAACCGGTATTTTTTTCTTATTCTGCTCCTGAACGTACGGTTTTAAAATTTTTTGAATTAAAAGTACTTTTATTATTTAAAATTTATTAAATTATGAAATCACTGAATTATTTATCACTGAATCTTGGTAAAAGACAAATCAACGACAATAAATACCAGCGTTCGATATTTCAAGCTACGTATAAGATATCGAGATATCGTTTTTACTAACCTATGTAAGTATCGTTTCACTACATTTCTAAGAAAATAAGTAATAGTATTGCATTTCATTTTTTAAACAATTTTGCAATTTTTTTAAACAATTTTCTGTTATTGTATCAAAAAGCGGCATCACTAAGAATTAGACATATCACAGGTAAGATGCGTTTGATGGAACAATAAATGCGTTTTCCAACGGGACCAAGTTCGTTAAACTCCGTTCTGTGGTTTAAGAGTTACAGCTGTTTATTAACAAAAAAACTCGAATTACGCCCCACTACTTTATTGTACTAGATACGCCAAAAAGTGTTAAACAAAAATTACTCGAGTAAAGCTTAGCAGCTTAGCTTTAAAAAGTATATGCTCTTGAGGTGGTTCTAGACGAAGCCAAGCCTCATGTTGTTTGCATAACAAAACACTGGTTGAAAAAGAAAGAGTCAATGTGCATAATTACGTGTTGACTAATAGTTTTTGTAGATTTGATCTTAAAGACTGACTTTGAATTCATAGAAAAAGATATTGAACTGTGTTAGATTAATGTAAAATTTAACAAGAAAGAATTCCTTATTATATGTGTGTGCCGTGCTCCCTCAGGATGCACAGAAAATTCTCTTAATATTATGACAGGTGTTGGATTTGGTGGCGCTAGTTCTAAAATTAAATCATATGCAAGAATGAATTTTACAATTACACAAATAATAATATACAATTAATGAAATGTATAAATTGGCACATCCTTGAAAAATTTTGCGTATTTTTTATACCTAACGGAGAAAGAAAAACGCTAATATTCACTCAAAATCGAATTATATATATTATTGATCAATTTATGTAGTTTTTATTTTTTTAGTTTTTATTCTTACATAACGTATACCTAACTGAAGAAGAAAAACGCTAATATTCACTCAAAATAGTCGTTAGGTAGAAATACAAAACCCCATCGCAAAGAAAAGTCTATTAACTATATTTACGTAGTATTTATATAAGAGCCCCTAATAATAGCAGTATTTGCAAAAGAAGCCAAGCGACAAAACATATCAATAGACAAGAACGGTGAGGTGCCCCTCTATAGCACTCCTTTTCTAATACGTTTCGTATTCTACAATTACAAACATTCCTTGCTTTTGTACTCTCTACCTACCGCTTTCAACCAAAACATTGAATATATAGACAAGTACCCCGTACGTATAGACGAAATTTGCTTCACGATAAAACCGATATAGTGGTAGGAGCGCAGGCTGTACCGCTAGAGACCTGACATATCTAAAAGCCGTGATGGTACGCCCCTATCTAAAACCACATCCTCGTGCATTGATAATATTTTTAGCAATATTGATCTTAATAATGTAAAAACAAAAATAATAAATTTAAATTTTTCGGACCATAATTCCATTATAGTGGAATTGAATACTAATGACACTGTAACCAAGGAATTTTATTACAGTCGAAATTATAGTAAGTGTAACGAAGATACCTTTAAATCGTTAGTTAGAAACGAATCGTGGAGTGAAATCTATATAACAGACAGTACTGATATAATGTACAATTCATTTATATATATCTTTTGCTATTACTATCAAGTTAGTTTTCCTTTGAATCCGTAGGTACAAAATAACAACACTGAGAATAAATGGATTTCATCGGAGATTAAAGTAGCTTCGAATAAATTTCGTGACCTTTATCAAATTTGTAAAGTGAGTAATGATCGCGAATTCTGGAACTATTATAAACAAAATAAAAAAGATTATCAGACTATGGTTACAAAGGCAAAAAGGGATTTTAACGATAATTATATTCTAAATTCTAAAAACAAGGGTAGGGCAGTGTGGAAAATTATTAATAAAGATAAAAATAAATAAACCATGATATTGTATTCAATATCGAGGGCAAGGATGTAAGCGATCCTGCAGTTGTAGTTTCAATCTTACAATAGTGAACAAATATGTGTGATTATTCCTAATAAACAGTCACTTTACTTGCATAATGAAGTTCAATCGACCATAAAATCACTGCTTCGAAAATGTCGTCGGAGGTGGATGGTATACCATCTAAAACAGTAAAAGTTGTAGGTACTGGATATATCTATTCCTTTGAGTCATATTATAAACTCTGTGTTTACCACTGGTGTTTTCGCTAACGCACTAAAACAAGCGCTCGTGTGTCCAGTCTATAAAAGGGGTTGTGCCAAGGAGATTTTCAACTATCTCCCGGTATCGTAATTGCCTTCCTTCTCTAAAATCAATGAAAAAGTTTTGCTCAACCGATTAATGAGCTTTCATAATAAACATAATTTAATTTCAGTTAATCAGTTTGGTTTCATACCAAGCAGAGCATGCGAGGATGCAATATACATATAGGTGTCTCGTTGAGATTATTGAACAACTGAATCGCAAACGATACGTCTGTAATATCAATTTTGATTTATGTAAGGCTTTTGATATGGTTGACCATGCCATTCTGTTGCATAAATTGGATCTACACGGCGTTCCTGGAAACGTACTGAATATCATTTGTTCTTATCTAACCAATAGAAAACAGGTAATTTCCTACACTACTTTAATAAATAATGTGCGTACAACTGTTAACAGTGATCCCAAAGAAATAAAACAAGGCATCCCTCAAGGACCCATTCTTGGTCCTTTTTTATTTGTAGTATTTGTAAATGACCTAAATCTATCTTTACGTAATTGTGGATTGTACCAGTATGCGGACGATACATCTGTTGTTTTGTCGAGTGACTCTTTAAGTTTATCGCTAAATGGTATAAAGATTCTTGGTAATATGGTGACGTGGTGTAATGGAAACCGGCTACACTTAAATATAAGTAAAACCAACTTTCTTGTCTATAATCAACGGCTACTGTGTTTATATGTTAAATATGACCAAAATCAACCTCAATCATCAAATTCAAAATTTTTGGGTGTACTGTTTGATAATTTACTGAGTTGGTGCGATCATATTAACAGACCGACCAGTAAGCTAGAAAGCGCGTTTTATGCAATATGCAATGCAATGAGGAATAGTGTATGGATATGTTCATTCGCTTTCAAAATATGCCACACTGACCTGGGGCCCAAGTACGCTGTTTCTTTACAAAACACAGCACTTTGGATTCTTATCCGGCCACCCGGTACAGTTGTTCTCTTCTTATTGCGTCATATACCTGTTTAAATTCTACAAATAGCAGCATTGTTAGTTTTCTATACGCTGGACTTTCTGCTTGTATCTCTCTCAAAACAAAGCTCTGATCTATCGTACGTCTTCCTTGTCTGAACCCATACTGATATTATGAATACTGCTTTACATAATAAATGGATTGGTGAAAGTATTTTCTACCTAGGTCATCTAATGTAGTAAAATATAGTTTTTTCCTTCGGGAATACAAGAAATTCCGGTATGTCCGATTTTTTTTTTGTATCTCCAACACGAGAAAATATGTAGTCGTGTATAATTAAGGTATATGTATGTGTATGTATTTCAAAGTGTTGACGACCGTATGGGTTCGCATGGTTTGCCGGTCATTCGTAAAAAAGGGCAGATAGAATGGTGGTTATATCGAACATGTTTTGTAAACTATTTAATTTACTGCAGTTCTCAATTTGGTCAGATAGAGTGCGTTTTTTATTCTTCTTTTTAATACAAGATTTTCTGTCTAAAGCCCAATTCACACATATAGGGTCGTACATAGACCGTGCGCGGACCGTGTCGTGTTTATTCTAAATCGCAAAAACGACTTTTCCATATAAATTATATGAAGACGACACGGTCGCAGTCTAGTCGGTGCACAGT